>CAWUFW010019795.1:0-173383 GCA_963921515.1 Calotriton arnoldi | reverse complement strand
AATATATATATATATTCACTGAAAAAAACATAGGTTTCAGGGGCGTTATAGTTAGTTGGACATTTCACTCGTACAAAACCATAGAAATTCCCCCGTTATAGTTAGTTCAGCTAACTATAACTCGCAGCACCCGCAATGCACTGCTGATGACGTCACATATTACATCACTCATGACATGGTCAGTGACATCACTCATGACATCACTGATGACATCTCAAATGACATCACTGATGACATCACTGATGACATCATCCTTGTGATAGAGTGGCAGACCTCCTCTCACCCTAATATAACCTTTGATACACACACTCAAAAATACAAACTAACATTTTCAAAACAATGGACATACCAATACCAGTTACAACACACCTATTCAGTAATTCCAAGATCTACACACACATCCACTCATTCACCAACAGTCCCTATACAGTCACTCATACATGTACTCACTCATCATATGTACTCATACACCTATACATCCTGTTACACACCGCCACTCATCCATAGAGTTACTCACACACATAGTCACACATGCAAATAAAGTATCAAACATCCATTTACTTGCATGTACAGTTATACACACACTACCACACTTACTTCTACAGAAACTTACACATACTTACTCTCTTAGACAATCACTTATAGAAACACCTACTTATTTGTACAGGAACTCTTCCAATCTCTCACTCTCACATATACTCACTTATATACACCAATACTCACATATACTAGTTTAAAACATATGTAGTTACTCATAAAGACACTATTGAGACAGTCATTCACTCACTAACACACCCATACCCATACACATACTCATCCACCTATACAGTCCTGCACACATGCTGTCTTCAACACATACAAACAGTGAGTCACTCATTCATTCATGCATCTATGCACTAAGTAACACCCCCCACCGAACCATACAGACACTCAGACACTCATACTGATACTCAAAAAACCAACTAATAACCCATATAGACACTCATGTAGCTACTCACCAACCCATGCAGCCACTTATACACAAAGTGAGAGACTGATACAGATATTTTCATATTTAAACATTACTCACTAACCCATGTATTCACTAAGATACACTTAGTCAGTTATACAATCAATTTTACAAAAAGAATCATCCATTTAGACACTTATATACCCATTTATTCTTCCATCGACCTTGAGATATACATATATAAAACATATTTAATTTTCAGAAAAACACACATTCACTGGATGATGTCATCAGTGATGTCATTTGAGATGTCATCAGTGATGTCATGAGTGATGTCACTGACCATGTCATGAGTGATGTAATATGTGACGTCATCAGCAGTGCATTGCGGTGCGCGCGAGTTATAGTTAGCTGAACTAACTATAACGGGGGAATTTCTATGGTTTTGTACGAGTGAAATGTCCAACTAACTATAACGCCCCTGAAACCTATGGTTTTTTCAGTGAATTTCTAAGGTTTTTAAATGCTAATTTCTAACTATAACATGCCTGAAACCTATGGTTTTTTCAGTGAATTTCTAAGGTTTTTAAATGCTAATTTCTAACTATAACGTGCCTGAAACCTATGGTTTTTTCAGTGAATATATATATATTTATTATACTATGTATACATGTGAAAATGTCTCGGTCCCCTGTTTGCCTCGGTGGCACGGAAAAAATGGGTGGAACTGACGTCAGCACGCCGACGAGGTTCTCTTATGGCTCCGATGACGTCACACGGTGACGCGAGCGGAGCCGTGCTATTATGACGTCCTTGTTGACGTGGGAGAGCTAGGAAAGAATTTCCGTGGAATGCTGGTGCAGGGGATATTCACCTAAGTGTTCAGGCTAGTACTTTGGGAGCAACTGTTTATGTTGCCACTCCAGAAACCGAAACCAGTGATCCGAGGGCAGAGGCCCTGCAGATGGCACACGAGGTGGGGTGCCCAGTCGTGTGCACCGGCGGGGCAGCGAAAGTGACAAGCACCACAACCCACAAAAAAGGTAAGGAGGGCACTGAATAACACAGGATCTTCTCTTTGTATCTGGCAGGAACAACGAAGTTAAAATGCCCTAGTACCAAAATGTAGAATTAGTGCTACAACGGTCTTCAAGAGGACCTGCGATGCCGCTTCTGCCTCCCGTACCCTGGAGGTGGCACATGGGTCACGCGGTACGGTCATACTGCGGTGGGACGCACACTCGTTGACCTCTCATGGCACTGCTCCACACTTCAAGGAGGACGCTTTCCATTAGCTATGTTTTCTGATGACATGTCGCGCCGGCCCCTTCCAACAACAGAACTCCTTTAGATCCAAACAGACTCTTCCACTCTCTCACCGGAAGTGAAACCAGGCCACGCGGACACTTTCACAATACAACAGCCGGAATGCACTTTTCGGTAAAAAAAACACATTCCTTCCTCCTAATTAATCAAATAAACGTCTCACTGAAGAACAGGGGCCAGCTTCGATTGGTAAACAGCCGTTACAATGACTTTTTACTTTGCGATACCATTACAACGCATGCATTACCACGCATGCGTTGTACATCACAAAGTCATTACTACGCATTTTTTAGAACGCATGGTCATTTACCACGCATGCCTTTACAACGAATTTTGTTGTAAAGGTATGTATGGTAAATGACCATGCGTTCTAAAAACATGTAGACGATCCATGTCGTTGTAAGGAAACAGAGGCTGTTCCGTTTCCTCACAACAGCGTGCACCGCCCCTCAGAGACGACATGAAGCAGGAACCACGAGGAGAGAGGAACCACGAGGAGTGAGAGGTAAGGGAGATTGGGCATGGGGTGGGGGTGGGGGTTTCTTTTCTAGGGTTTAGGGTAGTGCAGTGGTGTTTGGGTGGTGTAGGGGGTCGTGCTGGGGGTAGTGTTTTAGGGTTTAGGGTAGTGCAGTGGTGTTTGGGTAGTGTAGGGGGTCATGCTGGGGGTAGTGTTTTAGGGTTTAGGGTAGTGCAGTAGTGTAGGGGGTCGTGCTGGGGTAGTGTTTTAGGCTTCAGGGTAGTGCAGTGGTGTATGGGTAGTGTAGGGGGTCGTGCTGGGTTAGTGTTTTAGGGTTTAGGGTAGTGCAGTGGTGTTTGAGTAGTGTAGGGGTCATGCTGGTGGTAGTGTTTTAGGGTTTAGGGTAGTGCAGTGGTGTTTGTGTAGTGTAGGGGGTCATGCTGGGGGTAGTGTTTTATGGTTTAGGGTAGTGCAGTGGTGTTTGGGTAGTGTAGGGGGTCGTGCTGGGGGTAGATTTAGGGTTTATGGTAGTGCAGTGGTGTTTGGGTAGTGTAGGGAGTCGTGCTGGGGGTAGTGTTTTAGGGTTTAGGGTAGTGCAGTGGTGTTTGTGTAGTGTAGGGGTTGTGCTGGGGGTAGTGTTTTAGGGTTTATGTTAGTGCAGTGGTGTTTGGGTAGTGTAGGGGGTAGTGCTGGGGTAGTGTTTTAGGGTTTAGGGTAGTGCAGTGGTGTTTGGGTAGTGTAGGGGTTCATGCTGGGGGTAGTGTTTTAGGGTTTAGGGTATGGCAGTGGTGTTTGGGTAGTGTAGGGGGTCGTGCTGGGGGTCGATTTAGGGTTTAGGGTAGTGCAGTGGTGTTTGTGTTGTGAGGGGGTCATGCTGGGGGTAGTGTTTTAGGGTTTAGAGTAATGCAGTGGTGTTTGTATAGTGTAGGGGGTTTAGGGTAGTGCAGTGGTGTTTGTGTAGTGTAGGGGGTCATGCTGGGGGTTGTGTTTTAGGGTTTAGGGTAGGGCAGTGGTGTTTGTGAAGTGTAGGGGGTAGTGTTTTAGGGTTTAGGGTAGTGCAGTGGTGTTTGTGTAGTGTAGGGGGTCATGCTGTGGGTAGTGTTTTAATGTTTAGGGTAGTGCAGTTGTGTTTGTGTAGTGTATGGGGTCGTGTTTAAGGGTGTAGGGTAGTACAGTGGTGTTTGGGTAGTATAGGGGGTCATGCTGGGGTTAGTGTTTTAGGGTTTAGGGTAGTGCAGTGGTGTTTGGGTAGTGTAGGGGGTCGTGCTGGGGGTAGTGTTTTAGGGTTTAGGGTAGTGCAGTGGTGTTTGTGTAGTGTGGGAGGTCATGCTGGGGGTAGATTTAGGGTTTAGTGTAGTGCAGTGGTGTTTAGGTAGTGTAGGGAGTCGTGCTGGGGGTAATGTTTTAGGGTTTAGGGTAGTCCAGTGGTGTTTGTGTAGTGTAGGGAGTCGTGCTGGGGGTAGTGTTTTAGGGTTTAGGCTAGTGCAGTGGTGTTTGGGTAGTGTAGGGGGTCGTGCTGGGGTAGTGTTTTAGGGTTTAGGGTAGTGCAGTGGTGTTTGTGTAGTGTAGGGGGTCATGCTGGGAGTAGTGTTTTAGGGTTTAGGGTAGTGCAATGGTGTTTGTGTAGTGTAGTGGGTAGTGTTTTAGGGTTTAGGGTAGTGCAGTGGTGTTTGTGTACTGTAGGGGGTCGTGCTGGGTTCTAGTGTTTTAGGGTTTAGGGTAGTGCAGTGGTATTTGTGTAGTGTAGGGGGTAGATTTAGGGTTTAGGGTAGTGCAGTGGTGTTTGGGTAGTGTAGGGGGTCGTGCTGGGGGTAGTGTTTTTGAGTTTAGGGTAGTGCAGTTGTGTTTGGGTAGTGAAGGGGTCGTGCTGGGGGTAGTGTTTTAGGGTTTAGGGTAGTGCAGTGGTGTTTGGGTAGTATAGGGGTCAACCAACATGAATTTGTCCTTGTGTGATGTAACCAATGCTCATGTAAAGCACTCCAATACCTGACCAGTCTGCACTATATAAAACTGCAAAAAAACAAAAAATAAAAAGTGTTTTGCACACTTCTGTCATTGGGCTATACGTGGGCTACCTCTGGGTGATATTTGTGCTACATTTGGGCTCTTTTTCTCTGGTGGCCATCTTGGGAGACTTATTTGTTATGAAGTTTTCTAATTTCCTCATTTACTACAGTCTCCTCAGTAGGAAATGCTTTCAGTTTTTTACTTTGATTCCATCAAGAAGGCATTCAGATGTGTCACACATTTGCCATAAATTCAGAATGTTAGCACTCTAGTTGTTCATTAGATCACTGTAGAAAAGTTACTGCTCACCAAGGAGTTAACTGGAAGTCTACTGCTGGTATTGAAAGTGATTGTTTCAGTCTGCATGTCAGAATTTTCTAATGAAATAGAAGAGGATTTGAGATCTCACTTAAAACATGCCCTAAATTTTCTTTTTGCAGCACTAACCATAATTTCTATGGCAAAATGAACCCCATCATTTTGTTCCTTTTTAAATTAAATGTTTTAAGTGTTACCAGTTTATTCCAATCAAGATGGCTTCAGGTGTGCCATACTTTTATCATAAGTAAGGCTGTTAGCACTCTAGTTGTTCTTTAGAACACTCTGGGAAGCTGCAGTAGAACACAAAAGGAATCAACTGACAGTCTCAGCCATTGTTGGATGTACATGTTTTACTGAGAATGTCAGACTTCATTCTCACATGACTGAGAAAGATAATGTGAATTTACAGAAAATATGCTCTCATTTTAGCTTCTGGAGCACCTTCCAAAACTGTATGGGACAAGCATGTGAAAATAGTTTTCTCTCAAACATGATTCATGATATCCCAGCAGAAGGTTTTTCACAGGGTAAAATCACCTTAGAACACACCACAATTCCTGAAATTAGTATGGTACCATCAACAAATGAATTCTAATGTAACTAAAGTCTGTTATCACCCTTTATAGTTCTCCTTTTGGTAACCCTCAAAATCTTCGATTCACTACAATGCATTTCAATGGGGTACTATCATTTATATTGGTCCCAAGATGGCTGCCAGCAATTTCAGGATGAAGTGCTGACAGCCAATCAGATCTCACGATGACATGTGTGGTTAGGCTCCGCCCAGATATATATGTGTTTTTACTTTTGATTTTCTCAGCAACTACTGAACGGATTTACACCATTTAACAAAAAGGGTTCTTTCTGAACCAAGAACTACCTCTTTGCCAAATTTTGTGTAATTCCGTTCAGCAGTTCGGGCTGTAGCCGTGGCTAAAGTTTCCTATGGGAAAATGAATGGGGAAAACATGTTTTGGGACCCCCCTTTTTCTCGGCCCCGCTTGACGAATCACCCCGAAACTTTCAGGGTAGGAGCGGACCGGAGCGGGCCATAAAGTTTGAAAATTTCGCGAAGATTCGTCAACCGACGCAAGAGTTATTCCAAATAGAATGTTGCGGATTTCCTATGGAAAATAGGTCCTAACTATAACTATCTACTGGCGACCGCCAGTAGATAATATATATATATATATATATATATATATATATATTCACTGAAAAAACCATAGGTTTCAGACACGTTATAGTTAGAAATTAGCATTTAAAAAACCTTTGAAATTCACTGAAAAAACCATAGGTTTTAGGGACAGTTATAGTTAGTTGGACATTTCACTCGTACAAAACCCGTGAAATTCCCCCGTTATAGTTAGTTCACTCGTGCCCCCGCAATGCACTGCTGATGATGTCACATATTACATCACTCATGACATGGTCAGTGACATCACTGATGACATCACTGATGACATCTCAAATGACATCACTGATGACATCACTGATGACATCATCCACGTGATAATCTGATGCACCTCCTCACACCCTAATATAACCTTTGATACACCCACTCTAAATTACAGACTGCCATTCGCAAAACCATAGACACTCCAACACCAATAACTACATACCCACTCACTGATTCTTAGGTCTACACACACACATCCACTCACTCACCCGTACAGTCACTCATACTTATGGTCACTCAGTACAGGACTATCATATGCACTCTTACTCCTATATAGACACTCAAACACCGCCACTCATCCATAGAGGTACTCACACACCTAGTCAGTCATGCAAATAATTAAACACACTGCCATTTACTCACCTATACAGTTATACACACACCAGCTCACTTAATCATACAAATACTAGCACATTGTTACGCTCTTATACAATCACTGATACAAGCACACACTCATCCATACAGCCACTATCACAATCACTCACTCTCAGCTTATAGCTATTTATATACTCCAACACACATATATACTGCCTTTCACATATGTAGTTACTCACACATGTACCACTGGGACATACATTCACTCACTAACACACTCTTACACACACTTACCCACCCATACAGTCTATCACAGATGCACTCTTGAAACCATCCACCCAGTGAATCACCCACTCACACATCTATGCACAGAGTCGCACACCCCCTCCCACACAAACACTCAGGCACCCATACAGATACTCAGACAACCAATCAATAACTCATATAGACACTCATGTAGCTATTCACAAACCCATGCAGCCACTTACACAGCAACAGACAGACGGATACAGACATTCACCCAGTTTAGTCACTAACACATGCATTCGGTAAGATACGTTTAATCACTCACTTATAGAGTCAGTCGCGCACCTACTAAATCATCCATACAGACACTTATACACCCACTCATTCTTCAATACGTCTTTTCCTATATATATTAAAAATATTTAAACTTTACAGAAACACACAGTCACTGCATGATGTCATCAGTGATGTCATTTGAGATGTCATCAGTGATGTCATCAGTGATGTCACTGACCATGTCATGAGTGATGTAATATGTGACGTCATCAGCAGTGCATTGCGGGGCGCGAGTTATAGTTAGCTGAACTAACTATAACGGGGGAATTTCACGGGTTTTGTACGAGTGAAATGTCCAACTAACTATAACTGTCCCTAAAACCTATGGTTTTTTCAGTGAATTTCAAAGGTTTTTAAATGCTAATTTCTAACTATAACGTGTCTGAAACCTATGGTTTTTCAGTGAATTTCAAAGGTTTTTTAAATGCTAATTTCTAACTATAACGTGCCTGAAACCTATGGTTTTTCAGTGAATTTCAAAGGTTTTTTAAATGCTAATTTCTAACTATAACGCCCCTAAAACCTATGGTTTTTTCAGTGAATTTCAAAGGTTTGGAAATGACAATTTTTAAATGTCTTAATTGTTATATTTATTTTTTGATACTGATTTACTACATTTTTTAAAACTATTTATTTTTAGATATTTTATTTTTTAAATTACATTGTAATTACATTAAAGATTACATTACAAAATATACTTTCTCAGAATGAATTACTTTAGTTTAAATACTTTGCAAATAGGCAATAGAGTTTTAAGTACAGTAGTTACAGTTGTTGCAATGGGCAACACAATTTCAAACACAATGCAACATTGAGCTCAATGTGAATTTCTAGTTAAATGCAATTAGTTACTTTATGGATTACTTTTCTAACCACAGGACTGGATCCTAGATTCAGTCCTGGGACATCTCCTGTAAACAGTTGAGTAAAAGCGTTTTGGTTACAGTAGTAATTTTTAAGGAATATTATTGTATTTTAAAAGTTGACACTGAAACTTTTTCACATAGAATCACCAATGTTATCCTATGGGAGGAAATTCACTTAGCAGGTAAGTAGTGTTATCGTTACTTTTTCTTACTCAGTGGTGGATCCTGGATCCAGCACTGGTGCTTCTCCTGTAAACAGTTGAAAGAATGCGTTTAAGTCATACAGGCGATTTTTAAGGAATATTTGTAGTTTGTGAAAATCGACACTTTGAAACTTTTCTGCTGAAAACCAGACAATGGATTCCATACAAGTTACTGGTAAGTACGGTTAGAATTACTTTTCAGGATCTGTACTGGGCTGAAAGATGCAGCACTGAGGTCTCTCCTGATAACAGGTGAGTAAATCGGAATTCGTAGTTCTGCTGATTTTAGAGGAATATTTGTATGTTTCAAAAATTGACACAGAAACTTTTTCAGCAAAAAGCATGCAATGATATCCTATGGAAGGAAATTCAAGTTACTGGTAAGTATGGTTAAAATTACTTTTCAGGATCTGTACTGGGCTGAAAGATGCAGCACTGAGGTCTCTCCTGATAACAGGTGAGTAAATCGGAATTCGTAGTTCTGCTGATTTTCGAGGAATATTTGTATGTTTCAAAAATCGACAGAAACTTTTTCAGCAAAAAGCATGCAACGATATCCTATGGAAGGAAATTCAAGTTACTGGTAAGTACGGTTAAAATTACTTTTCAGGATCAGTACTGGGCTGAAAGATGCAGCACTGAGGTCTCTCCTGATAACAGGTGAGTAAATCGGAATTCGTATTTCGGCTGATTTTAGAGGAATATTATAAAGTTCCAAAACTCCACACTTCGAAGAATTTCCAAGTGAAACCAGTCAATGTTAGCCTAAGGAAGGAAATTCAAGTTACTGGTAAGTATGGTTAAAATTACTTTTCAGGATCAGTACTGGGCTGAAAGATGCAGTACTGAGGTCTCTCCTGATAACAGGTGAGTAAATCGGAATTCGTAGTTCGGCTGATTTTAGAGGAATATTTGCACAATGGTGAAGGAAGGGGGTGGGGCCTGAGGTGACATGTCTGCAAACACACCCAGTGGCGTGTTTTAAGTTGGAGAATTAATTCCTCCTCAATCCCGAGGGTCACTAGGGGCCAACTAGCCCACCAGATACCTCTAGTATGCCCCAGACAGCTGCGTTGCAGAGAGGTGTTCAGAGGCCACGCCCCTTTTTACAACACTCTGCAACGCAGCTCTGTGGCGCTTACTGGAGGCACCTGGTGGGCTAGTTGGCCCCAGGGACCCTCAGGATTGAAGGGATTTAATTCCCCATCTTAAAACGCGCCACGGGCCTGTTTGCACACATGTCACCTCAGGCCCCGCCCTCCTTCACCACTGTGCAAACGCGCCCGTGGCGCGTTTTAAGTCGGGGGATTAACTCTCCTTGAATCCTGAGGGTCCCTGGGGTGCAACTAGCCCACCCGCTACCTCCATTAAGCGCCACAGAGCTGCGTTGTAGAGAGGTGTAAAAAGGGGCGTGGCCTCAGAACACCTCTCTGCAACGCAGACCCTGGCGCATACTGGAGGTTCCTGGTGGGCTAGTTGGCCTCAGGGACCCCCAGTATTCAAGGGAATTCGTTCCCCCTCTGCAAACGTGCCAGGGGGCGCGTTTGCAGAGTGCTGACAAGGAGGGGGCGTGGCCTCCTGCGCGATGCCGGATTTTTTTAAAAGGGGGCTGTGTGGCCCCCCTTCTTTGTAATTATTTTGGGCCCTGGGGACCCCATCCCCCAGGGCCTGACCCCCTTTTTTTTTTTTTTTTTTAAAAGGTACGGGAAGGGGACCGCGTGGGCCCCCCTCCCGTGGCCAATTTCGACCCGGGGACCCCATGCCCCGGGTCATTGCCAACTTATTTTTTTATTTTTATTTTAATGGAGGGGGGCTGCGTGGCCCCCCTCCTAAGGCCTCCTTAGGCCCCGGGAACCCCATCCCCCGGGGCAGGCCTTTATTTTTTAATTTTTTTTAAAATTATTTTTGGGGAGGGGCGCCGCGTGGCCCCCCTCCCGGGCCACTACTTGCCCCGGGGACCCCATCCTCCGGGGCTGGTCCTATCCTTTGGGGTCCGTGGGGGGACCCCAACTCCCCCACGGACCATGCCGGCTCCCCGCGTCCTGCGGGAGCCGGCATTGCTTTTCCACATGGGGAGCTGCATGTTAGGTTTCCCTGCTCTCGCTTCCAAAATTCAAAGCAGTTTGCTATGACAGGACGGGAGCCGCGAGGCTCCCGTCCTGTCATAGCAAACTACAGTGTCCCGGGGGTAGGCACCCCGGGACACTGCAGGAGCCGGCCCTGGGGGGTGGCGGTCCCCAGGGCCATCACTGGCTCCAGGAGGGGGGCCGCGCGGCCCCCCTCCCCACTTCTGCAAAGACCCAGGGTGGTGGTGGTCCCCGGGCCTTCGGGGGTCAGAAACGGACCCCCATTTAAAAAATGTTAGTGGCCTGGGGAGGTGGCGGTCCCCAGGGCGTGTGGGGGGGCTGGAGCCCCCCCACACAGGTATTTTAAATTTTAAAAAGAAGCCCCGGGGTGGCGGTCCCCGGGGCTGCGGGAGGGCTCAGAGCCCTCCCGCACCATTTTTATTAGAAAGCCCCAGGGGTGGTGGTCCCCGGGCTTGGGGCCTTAGAGGCCCCCATTAACTATAAACCCACCTCCCGCATGCCCCCGGGACTTGGCCCACCCGGGGCAATTAGCTATCGAAGCGCGGGAGACCGCGCTTCGATTTTTTTTAAATGCTTTTTCTGCCCAGGGGTCCTTGTGGGACCCCTGAGCAGACCTAGAGGTCAGGGTGTTTCTACCCTGCCCCCTTTGTGCGTTTGCACACTTGCGATTTATTTTTTTTTGCGTCGGGATTTGCGCACCCTAGGCGCATCCCGCCGATTTTTTATTTTTTTTTAAATGCTGTTTTTCTGCCCAGGGGGTCCTTGTGGGACCCCCTGAGCAGACCTAGGGGGTCAGGGTGTTTCTACTCTGCCCCCTTTTGCGCTTTGCGCACTTGTTTCTGTCCTCGGTTCTACCGAGGGACAAAATAGCTGCCAACACTTCCTGATTTGAAGTGTTGACAGCCAATTAGCATGCAGCTCATGACCGGGAGGATACGCGGACCCTACTCGGCCATAGATATATATGTGACTTTACTTTTGATTTTCTCAGGAACTACTGAACGGATTTACACCATTTAACAAAAAGGGTTCTTTCTGAACCAAGAACGACATCTTTGCCAAATTTGGTGTAATTCCTTTCAGCAGTTCGGGCTGTAGTCGTGGCTAAAATTTCCTACGGGAAAATGAATGGGGAAAACACGTTTTGGGACCCCCCTTTTTTCTCGGCCCCCGCTTGACGAATCACCCCGAAACTTTCAGGGTAGGAGCGGACCGGAGCGGGCCATAAAGTTTGAAAACTTTGCGAAGATTCGTCAACCGACGCAAGAGTTATTTCAAATAGAATGTTGCGGATTTCCTATGGAAAATAGGTCCTCACTATAACTATCTACTGGCGACCGCCAGTAGATAATATATATATATATATATATAGTAAACCAATCGCTCTGCAGCAAGGACGCACACTCGACAGCAGGTAGGTAAAAGCCAAAGGTTTATTGCATTGAAAGTGACATTCCATCCGTTATTGAGCCTTCTCGCCAACGCGTTTCAAAGCTGTGCGCTTCTTTTTCATAGGCATAATGGCTCTGCAGTCTTGTTGGCTAACACTATCCCATGTGTATTTAATTACTTTTAAGGCCCCCGGTGTGCCTGCTTTGTAGCTTCCTCTATTTCCGGTGCACATTGGGATATGTAGTTTCATGCCATTTTTCAACCATAGTGGGCTCCGCAGTCTGCCATCATAATTAAAAGGTCACAGTGATTCTTCTTTTCAAATCCACTGTGATATTCAAGCCCTCCAGTGGGTGCCGGTATGGAATTTCACCTTTACTAATTAGCTTCCTGTTGTGCCGTCATTCAAACTCGGAAAATTCCAGCTCCAACGGCCCCATTCTCCAGCGGCTACTTCCTCCTTCACCAGGTGGTGCGTCCTCCACGACCGAAGCCATCCTGTAAATTTTGTAAACCAAGCGCTCTGCAGCAAGGACGTACTCGACAGCAGGTAGGTAAAAACCAAAGGTTTATTGCATTGAAAGTGACATTCCATCCGTCATTGAGCCTTCTCGCCAACGCGTTTCAAAGCTGTTAGCTTCTTTTTCATAGGCATAATGGCTCTGCAGTCTTGTTGGCTAACACTATCCCATGTGTATTTAATTACTTTTAAGGTCCCCGGTGTGCCTGCTTTGTAGCTTCCTCTATTTCCGGTGCACATTGGGATATGTAGTTTCATGCCATTTTTCACCCATAGTGGGCTCCGCAGTCTGCCATCATAATTAAAAGGTCACAGTGATTCTTCTTTTCAAATCCACGGTGATATTCAAGCCCTCCAGTGGGCTCCGGTATGGAATTTCACCTTCACGAATTAGCATCCTGCTGTGCCGTCATTCGAACTCGGAAATTTCCAGCTCCAACGGCCCCATTCTCCAGCGGCTACTTCCTCCTTCACCAGGTGGTGGGTCCTACACGACCGGAGCCGTCGTGTAAATTTCATAAACCAATCGCTCTGCAGCAAGGACACACTCGACAGCAGTTAGGTAAAAACCAAAGGTTTATTGCATTGAAAGTGACATTCCATCCGTCATTGAGCCTTCTCGCCAACGCGTTTCAAAGCTGTGCGCTTCTTTTCATAGGCATATTGGCTCTGAAGTCTTGTTGGCTAACACTATCCCATGTGTATTTAATTACGTTTAAGACCCCCGGTGTGCCTGCTTTGTAGCTTCCTCTATTTCCGGGGCACATTGGGATATGTAGTTTCATGCCATTTTTCACCCATAGTGGGCTCCGCAGTCTGCCATCATAATTAAAAGGACACAGTGATTCTTCTTTTCAAATCCACAGTGATATTCAAGCCCTCCAGTGGGCTCCAGTATGGAATTTCACCTTCACTAATTAGCATCCTGCTGTGCCGTCATTCGAACTAGGAAAATTCCAGCTCCAACGGCCCCATTCTCCAGCGTCTACTTCCTCCTTCACCAGGTGGTGCTTCCTCCACGACCGAAGCTGTCGTGTACATTTTGTAAACCAATCGCTCTGCAGCAAGGACGAACTCGACAGCAGGTAGGTAATAACCAAAGGTTTATTGCATTGAAAGTGACATTCCATCTGTCATTGAGCCTTCTCGCCAATGCGTTTTAAAGCTGTGTGCTTCTTTTTCATAGGCATAATGGCTCTGCAGTCTTGTTGGCTAACACTATCCCATGTGTATTTAATTACTTTTAAGGCCCCCGGTGTGCCTGCTTTGTAGCTTCCTCTATTTCCGGTGCACATTGGGATATGTAGTTTCATACCATTTTTCAACCATAGTGGGCTCCGCAGTCTGCCATCATAATTAAAAGGTCACAGTGATTCTTCTTTTCAAATCCACAGTGATATTCAAGCCCTCCAGTGGGCTCCGGTATGGAATTTCACCTTCACTAATTAGCATCCTGCTGTGCCGTCATTTGAACTCGGAAAATTCCAGCTCCAATGGCCCCATTCTCCAGCGGCTACTTCCTCCTTCACCAGGTGGTGCGTCCTCCACGACCGAAGCCGTCGTGTAAATTTTGTAAACCAATCGCTCTGCAGCAAGGACGAACTCGACAGCAGGTAGGTAAAAACCAAAGGTTTATTGCATTGAAAGTGACATTCCATCCGTCATTGAGCCTTCTCGCCAACGCGTTTCAAACTGTGCGCTTCTTTTTCATAGGCATAATGGCTCTGCAGTCTTGTTGGCTAACACTATCCCATGTGTATTTAATTACTTTTAAGTCCCCCGGTGTGCCTGCTTTGTAGCTTCCTCTATTTCCGGTGCACATTGGGATATGTAGTTTCATGCCATTTTTTACCCATAGTGGGCTCCGCAGTCTGCCATCATAATTAAAAGGTCACAGTGATTCTTCTTTTCAAATCCACAGTGATATTCAAGCCCTCCAGTGGGCTCCGGTATGGAATTTCACCTTCACTAATTAGCATCCTGCTGTGCCGTCATTCGAACTAGGAAAATTCCAGCTCCAACGGCCCCATTCTCCAGCGGCTACTTCCTCCTTCACCAGGTGGTGCTTCCTCCACGACCGAAGCTGTCGTGTACATTTTGTAAACCAATCGCTCTGCAGCAAGGACGACTCGACAGCAGGTAGGTAATAACCAAAGGTTTATTGCATTGAAAGTGACATTCCATCCGTCATCGAGCCTTCTCGCCAACGCGTTTCAAAGCTGTGCGCTTTATTTTCATAGGCATAATGGCTCTAAATAACCTTTGGTTTTTACCTACCTGCTGTTGAGTGCGTCCTTGCTGCAGAGCGATTGGTTTACAATATATATAAATAAATATATATATATATATATATATATATATATATATATATATATATGTATATATATATATCTATATTCACTGAAAAACCATAGGTTTCAGGCACGTTATAGTTAGAAATTAGCATTTAAAAAACCTTACAAATTCACTGAAAAAACCATAGGTTTTAGGGACAGTTATAGTTAGTTGGACATTGCACTCGTACAAAACCCGTGAAATTCCCCCGTTATAGTTAGTTCAGCTAACTATAACTCGCGCCCCGCAATGCACTGCTGATGACGTCACATATTACATCACTCATGACATGGTCAGTGACATCACTGATGACATCATTGATGACATCTCAAATGACATCACTGATGACATCATCTAGTGACTGTGTGTTTCTGTAAAGTTTAAATATATTTAATATATATAGGGAAAGGCGTATTGAAGAATGAGTGGGTGTATAAGTGTCTGTATGGATGATTTAGTAGGTGCGTGACTAACTCTATAAGTGAGTGATTAAACATATCTTACTGAATGCATGGGTTAGTGACTAAATTGGGTGAATGTCTGTATCCGTCTGTCTGTTGCTGTGTAAGTGGCTGCATGGGTTTGTGAATAGCTACATGAGTGTCTATATGAGTTATTGATTGGTTGTCTGAGTATCTGTAAGGGTGCCTGAGTGTTTGTGTGGGTGGGGTGTGTGCGACTCTGTGCATAGATGTGTGAGTGGGTGATTCACTGGGTGGATGGTTTCAAGAGTGCATCTGTGATAGACTGTATGGGTGGGTAAGTGTGTGTAAGAGTGTGTTAGTGAGTGAATGTATGTCCCAGTGGTACATGTGTGAGTAACTACATATGTGAAAGGCAGTATATATGTGTGTTGGAGTATATAAATAGCTATAAGCGAGAGTGTGTGATTGTGTTAGTGACTGTATGGATGAGTGTGTGCTTGTATCTGTGATTGATTAAGAGCGTAAGAATGTGCTAGTATTTGTATGAGTAAGTGAGCTGGTGTGTGTATAACTGTATAGGTGAGTAAATGGCAGTGTGTTTAATTATTTGCATGACTGACTAGGTGTGTGAGTACCTCTATGGATGAGTGGCGGTGTTTGAGTGTCTATATAGGAGTATGAGTGCATATGATAGTCCTGTACTGAGTGACCGTAAGTATGAGTGACTGTACGGGTGAGTGAGTGGATGTGTGTGTAGACCTAAGAATCAGTGAGTGTGTATGTAGTTATTGGTGTTGGAGTGTCTATGGTTTGCGAATGGCAGTCTGTAATTTAGAGTGGGTGTATCAAAGGTTATATTAGGGTGTGAGGAGGTGCATCAGACTATCACGTGGATGATGTCATCAGTGATGTCATCAGTGATGTCATTTGAGATGTCATCAGTGATGTCATCAGTGATGTCACTGACCATGTCATGAGTAATGTAATATGTGACGTCATCAGCAGTGCATTGCGGGGGCGCGAGTTATAGTTAGCTGAACTAACTATAACGGGGGAATTTCACGGGTTTTGTACGAGTGCAATGTCCAACTAACTATAACTGTCCCTAAAACCTATGGTTTCTTTCAGTGAATTTGTAAGGTTTTTAAATGCTAATTTCTAACTATAACGTGCCTGAAACCTATGGATTTTTCAGTGAATTTCAAAGGTTTTTAAATGCTAATTCCTAACTATAACATGTCTGAAACCTATGGTTTTTTTCAGTGAATTTCAAAGGTTTTGTAAATGACAATTTTTAAATGTATTAATTGTTATATTTATTTTTTGATACTGATTTACTACATTTTTTAAACTATTTATTTTTAGATATTTTATTTTTTAAATTACATTGTAATTACATTATACATTACATTACAAAATATACTTTCGCAGAATGAATTACTTTAGTTTAAATACTTTGCAAATAGGCAATAGACTTTTAAGTACAGTAGTTACAGTTGTTGCAATGGGCAACACAATTTAAAACACAATGCAACATTGAGCTCAATGTGAATTTCAAGTTAAATGCAATTAGTTACTTTATGGATTACTTTTCTAACCACAGGACTGGATCCTAGATTCAGTCCTGGGACATCTCCTGTAAACAGTTGAGTAAAAGCGTTTTGGTTACAGTAGTGATTTTTAAGGAATATTATTGTATTTTAAAAGTTGACACTTGGAAACTTCTTCACATAGAATCACCAATGTTATCCTATGGGAGGAAATTCACTTACCAGGTAAGTAGTGTTATCGTTACTTTTTCTTACTCAGTGGTGGATCCTGGATCCAGCACTGGTGCATCTCCTGTAAACAGTTGAAAGAATGCGTTTAAGTCATACAGGCGATTATTAAGGAATATTTGTAGTTTGTGAAAATCGACACTTTGAAACTTTTCTGCTGAAAACCAGACAATGGATTCCTATGGAAGGAAATACAAGTTACTGGTAAGTACGGTTAGAATTACTTTTCAGGGTCAGTGCTGGGCTAAAAGATGCAGCACTGGGTTCTCTCCTGATAACAGGTGAGTAAATCGGAATTCGTAGTTCGGCTGATTTTAGAGGAATAATATAAAGTTTCAAAAATCCACACTTAGAAGAATTTCCAAGTGAAACCAGTCAATGTTAGCCTACGGAAGGAAATTCAAGTTACTGGTAAGTACGGTTAGAATTACTTTTCAGGATCAGTACTGGGCTCAAAGATGCAGCACTGAGGTCTCTCCTGATAACAGGTGAGTAAATCGGAATTCGTAGTTCTGCTGATTTTAGAGGAATATTTGTATGTTTCAAAAATCGACACTTAGAAACTTTTTCAGCAAAAAGCAGGCAATGATATCCTATGGAAGGAAATTCAAGTTACTGGTAAGTACGGTTAAAATTACTTTTCAGGATCAGTACTGGGCTCAAAGATGCAGCACTGAGGTCTCTCCTGATAACAGGTGAGTAAATCGGAATTCGTAGTTCGGCTGATTTTAGAGGAATATTATAATGTTCCAAAACTCCACACACAAGAATTTCCAAGTGAAACCAGTCAATGTTAGCCTAAGGAAGGAAATTCAAGTTACTGGTAAGTACGGTTAGAATTACTTTTCAGGATCTGTACTGGGCTCAAAGATGCAGCACTGAGGTCTCTCCTGAAAACAGGTGAGTAAATTGGAATTCGTAGTTCGGCTGCTTTTAGAGGAATATTATAAAGTTCCAAAACTCCACACTTATAAGAATTTCCAAGTGAAACCAGTCAATGTTAGCCTATTGAAGGAAATTCAAGTTACTGGTAAGTACGGTTAGAATTACTTTTCAGGATCAGTACTGGGCTCAAAGATGCAGCACTGAGGTCTCTCCTGATAACAGGTGAGTAAATCGGAATTCGTAGTTCGGCTGATTTTAGAGGAATATTTGCACAATGGTGAAGGAAGGGGGTGGGGCCTGAGGTGACATGTCTGCAAACACGCCCTGTGGCGCGTTTTTAGTTGGAGAATTAATTCCTCCTCAATCCCGAGGGTCCCTAGGGGCCAACTAGCCCACCAGATACCTCCAGTATGCATCAGAGAGCTGCGTTGCAGAGAGGTGTTCAGAGGCCATGCCCCTTTCTGCACCTCTCTGCAACGCACGAAAATGGCAGCAACTGGCAATGACAATAGAAAGAGGACTACGCCATAAAAACAAATAAGGGTCTACAGCTACACCTTGAGCCAGGCTCGATAAGGTGGCGGCCATCTTGGAATGGCTCTGACTTGCTATAGTAGTAAATGATAGACTTGTTGGAACTGAAAAGTTCAGGGATCTACTTCTTACCTACGACCCAGCCACTTTTATTTGTTTATTTATTCTTAAATTCCTATGAAGATACTATCCAAATGATCACGGACATAAGGAATCCAATGACAATAAAGACACCGACAGGGACTACAGCAAAAAGCGTAGATGTTTTTGGGAAAGACAGCGGATTGCAGTACACATCAAAGAGGATGTCACTACTACGCAAGTACGTTTGAGCCTCTGCCCCAACGCTTAGACAGCCCGCTCCCTCAAGACAGTCCACCAGGGGACACATGCTGCTATGATGTGGTTCCCTGCCTCTAAGAGACCAAGTCAGTCACTATAGCTTCCTCGCTTGGTATGTGGAGACCCATCCCCTTTGCTGCTTACTGACCCATTTCGTTCCTATAGTGCCCAACCTAGCAAGCATGGCAGGTCCCGGCCTGACCGCTACTGGAGAAAACTCATATACCCTGGTTTACCCCCCAACCTCTCCAAAGCCGCTGCAAAAACTTTCAAGCACTCCACCCTGAAAAATCACCCTGAGACATTGATCTCTGACCTGCGTTACAGCGCGGACAACGGCATAATCATTAATGACCTCATTTTCTACTCCAGAAGAACCCCCTCTTGGCGCAATACCTTTGCGCACCTCCTTAATGTACGCGCAACCAGGAACATTCCACACGGCACTAAGCTCACAATAGCGCCCTCCTCAACCCTGCGAGCCGACCTCACCATCAGCCTCTACAAAAGCGGCATCGTTTTGATCCAAGCCTCAACCAAAAACCTCAATAATTTTGCTGACCTTTTACCCTCCTCAGAAACCATGTGCACGACCCGGGCAGGGCAACCAACACCGGCCTCGACGACCCTCCGACCAGCCTGCCTAGCGTGACTAGCCTCCCACAAACCACCTCCCTAAGGGTTTCCAACACAGTTCATCCTAACCCCTCTAGCTCGTCTCCCGGCCTTGCCAACACAATCGTCCCGAGACCCTTGGTCTCCTCCCCACTAATTCCCCACTCCGACTCTGAGACTGGTACGCTTCAAAAGACCTACGATACAGGTCGAGCTAGCCCTGCTAGCCCACAGACCACCCCTCCAAGTGTTCCTAACACGGTTCATTCTAACCCCTCTAGCACGTCTCCCGGCCTGGCCTACAGAATCGGCCCTAGACCTCTGGTCCCCTCCCCACTAGCTCCCCACACCGACCGTGAGACTGAGACGCCCCCAAAGACCTACGACACAGGTCGAGCTAGCCCTGCTATCCTATCCCGTATGCATGACGATAGAACTGCCTCTGAACCACTACCCCCTGTCCTTTAGCGCCTCCCTCTCACATGGATACCGAAACGCTGCACCACAGAGCTGCCAAAATAATTCAGAGCATCCACTCTTCCATTCTGGATCTAACGAACCTCCTTCACCGCGCCGAACTCTCCTTCGCTAACCTAAAGCCCCTGCTGAACCCCACCCCCCTCTTATCACAGAGCTCCCCAAACACCCATTACCTCTATCCCTGAGACACCTTCGCCCTCGCAAGCATCCTTGCCACCTCTCGGAGGAGGAAACCCTAGCTCTCGTCCTCTCCTACAACCCTACCCTCGCCACACCAAGTCCGCTAGACCTCACTGAAAAGGAAATCCTTGCCATCCTCCGGGACTACAACGCAGCCCCAGTTACCCCATGCCTATTACAAGTGAGGGCCGAACATCCCATCTGCACGGTCACTATCAACCCCTGCAGATCAGCTACCCTCCGTAACAGAAGTGTGATTAAAAGCAATCTAGCGCCTGTACCCCTGTCCGCCCGACTCCCGACACTCCCTCCGACCCTTCTCTGACTGGTCTCTTAATTAACTGCCGATCGGCAGTTAAGCACGCCGCCGATATTGCTGCCCTCATCCTGAACAAAAATTTCGACTTAGCAATTCTAACAGAATCTTGGCTCAACGAATCCTCATCCCCATGCCTGGACCTCTTAGTCCCTCCCAACTATAACATTGCAAGGCTGGACAGGCAACCTAGCAAGAAAGGAGGAGGCATCGCCTGCATCTATCGCTCTAACCTTCTTGTCACGGAACTTCTGGCGGATACCACCGACTCCTGCGAATACCTCGCCCTCTCCATTTGCAGCAACTCCGCCCTACTGTGCAACCTGCACATCTTTTACCACCCCCAGGCAGGAATGACTCCTTCACTGACCACCTCATGGAAATTTTCACAGCTAAGAGTTCCTCCAACGCTAAAGACATTTTCCTTGGCGATTTCAACCTGCACTGGAATGATCCCAAGGATCCTCATGTCAACGCCATCAAAGACCTCCTGGCCGATCAAGCCCTGACCCAATCTTGCTCACTCCCAACTCACTCGAAAGGGGCCATTCTTGACTGGATCATCTCTAAGGAATCAACAGTCAAGCTTATCTCTATAGACCCATGTGACTGGTCTGACCACCACGCCATCGCCTTCCTACTACCTGGCACCCACAAGACTAGGGCACCGCAGCCGGTGATTCCTAAACGCTGGGTCAGAGACACCAAGAACCTGGACCACAGAGAACTGGAGGCTCGGTGCAAATCTGACCTCCCCCTCGCATATCACTACGGTCAATGACCTCAACGATCACTACTCTGCGACCATATCGAACATTCTGGATGACCTAGCCCCACTAAAACTAAAAAGAACACAAATCAAAGATAGAAACCCCTGGTTCACTGGATCCCTCAACAATGAGAGGAGATCCCTCCGGCAAGCCGAAAGAATCTGGAGACAGCACCCCTCTGCCGCACATCTAAAACTTCTCCGCCAGGCCAGAAATACCTACAACAGGAACATCCTCAACTCAAAAAAGAATTCTTCAGATCGGAACTGGGGAACACCAAGAACAGACCCCGCAAACTCTTTGAACTGGTCAAACATCAATCCAACAAACTGGCCAAAACATCGAAAGAAAATCCCAAGTCTCTAATATCATCCGAGGAATTCGCCTCTTTTTTGCGGACAAAATCAAAGCCTTAGGTAACGAACTTAGCTCCGCCTCATACTCGCTACCCACTACTAACCTGACTCCTCCTTCCACGCCGCCCGACAGGCTTCACCTAAGAATCAAGCACACTGGACCGACTTCACACTCTACGACGAAGACTCCGTCTCTAAAATCCTATCTACCTTAAACCCGAATAACCATTTTAACGACCCGCTCCCCTCCAACTGCCTAGCTGCCGCCGCCCAATCCATTATTCCTAGCTGGACTGCAATAATTAACGCCTCTCTCCGGCAGGGATCGATTCCTGACTCTCTGAAAGCCGGCCAAGTCCTCCCCATTTTGAAAAAGCCGTCGCTGGACCCAGCCTCCCCTGACAACTTCAGACCTATTTCCAACATCCCTCTCTTAGCTAAAGTGTTGGAGAAGTGTGTGCAACTGCAGCTAAGTCAACACATCAATAACTTCCACCTACTCGATGATTTCCAATCCGGATTTAGACCTGGACACAGCACTGAAACCACCATGCTCCACATCGTTGATGATGCCCTCCAAGCCCTTGACCAAGGCAAAACATGTCTCTTAATCCTCCTAGATCTATCCTCTGCCTTCGACACGGTCAACCATGGAAAGCTACTCGAACGCCTCAAACTCAGGATGGGACTGGATGGCTCTGTCCTAGAATGGTTTAGATCCTTCCTCCAAAACCGATCACAGAGATTCCTAATCAACGGCAACCTGTCTGCTCCCTCTCCGGTCACGATTGGAGTCCCTCAAGGATCAACGCTGTCCCCCACCCTCTTCAACCTCTACCTTGAACCGCTTGCCGAAGTCCTACGCACTGCAAATATCTCCTACCATATGTACGCTGACGACACTCAGATCTACATCAAAATCTCATCCCTCGAGGAGATTCTCTCCCTGAATGAGGCCCTGAAGCTGACCGTCCAATGGCTCGCCTCCAATCAACTCAAACTCAATGCAAAGAAAACAGAATTTCTCCTAATTTCCCCTCCTAAAACCAACACTGAGATTCAGATATGGATTAAGGCCATCACAGCCTTAAATTACCCACCGACCATTGTGGACTCAGCCAAATCACTGGGAATAACCCTCGACTGCAACTTGAACATGCGGGACCACATCAACTCGATGGCCAAATCAGCCAGATTCCACCTGAGCTACCTTTGGAAACTGAAACCCTTCCTTGACGCTCCCGACCTAAAAATGGCAGTCCAAGCACTAGTCATCTCCAGACTGGAATATGGCTGCTCTACCCTCTCGGGTCTACCCAAGATCTCCCTGGCACCTTTAAAAGCCTGCCTCAACGCTGCCGCCAGACTACTTACCGGCACAAGGAAATTCGATCACATTTCTCCACACCTGAAAGCGCTGAACTGGCTTCCTCTCGAGGCCAGGATACAGCTTAAGCTGGCATGCATCACACACAAGGCTTTATACTCAAACTCCCCTGCATACCTTGCACAGAAACTTGTGGTATCCGGAGGAATCAGAAACTCCCGGTCCGCCAAAGACCTCTTGCTCCAGCCTGCACGTTTTAGGAAAAAAAAACTTACAATCGGGCTTTCGCTGGGGCCGCGCCAAGAATATGGAACTCTCTCCCACCCGTCATAAGAAGAATCCCTCTCTGGCACGCTTCAAAAAGGAGGCCAAAACCTTCCTTATGGGTAAATTCCTCGGTTAAACTTTTTACCTTCAACCACCACAGAGACCCTGATCAACTGCAGACTATTGCCTCCCTCGGATGACCCAGTCACCCCTCCAAGAAACCTGGGGCCTTGTCTTGAGTAACTGCAATGTAAACTGTACCTATGTATCCTTCTATCCCTTATGTATCCAACACCCCGCCCCCTCCCAATCGATTGTTTACTCTTGTTATTCCATGCCTTTTGTACAACCCTAGGATTCTGTAAAGCGCTCTGATACCCTAACGGGTCAAGTTCGCGCTCTATAAAACATAAAATAATAATTCCCCATCTTAAAACGCACCACGGGGCCTGTTTGCACACACGTCACCTGAAGCCCCGCCCCCTCCCTTCACCACTGTGCAAACGCGCCCCGTGGCGCGTTTTAAGTTGGGGTATTAAGTCCCCTTGAATCATGAGGGTCCCTGGGGTCCAACTAGCCCACCCTGTACCTCCAGTATGCGCCAGGGAGCTGCGTTGCAGAGAGATGTAAAAAGGGGCGTGGCTTGGACCACCTCTCTGCAACCCAGCCCTGTGGCGCATACTGGAGGTTCCTGGTGGGCTAGTTGGCCCCCAGGGACCCCCAGTATTCAAGGGGAATTCGTTCCTCCTTTGCAAACGCGCCAGGGGCGCGTTTGCAGAGTGCTGCCAAGGAGGGCGTGGCCTCCGGCGCGATGCCGGATTTTTTTTTGTGATTTTTTTTTAAAGGGGGCTGTGTTGCCCCCTTCTTTAATTATTTTGGGCCCTGGGGACCCCATCCCCCAGGGCCTGACCCCTTTTATTTTTTTAAAAAGCAACGGAAAGGGGACCGCGTGGGACCCCCTCCCGTGGCCAATTTTGGCCCGGGGACCCGATCCCCCGGGTCATTGCCACCTTTTTTTTTTTTTAATTTTCATGGAGGGGGGCTGCGTTGCCTCCCTCCTGAGGCCTCCTTAGGCCCCGGGGACCCCGTCCCCCGGGGCCGGCTTTTGTATTTTTTAAATTATTATTTTTTTAAATTACATTTTGGGGAGGGGGGCCATGTGGCCCCCCTCCCGGGCCACTAATGGCCCTGGGGACCCCATCCCCCGGGGCCTGGCCACTCATTGGGGACCGTGGGGGGGTCCCCAATCCCTGCATGGTCCCGCCGGCTACCCGCTTCCTGCGGGAGCCGGCATTGCTTTTCCATAAGGGGAGCTGCTGACATGCAGCTCCCCTTATGGAAAAGCAATTCTGCTTGCTTCATTGAAGCAAGAGCAGGTTTCCTGCTCTCGCTTCAATGAAGCAAGCAAGCTTGCAATCACAGGACGGGAGCCGCGAGGCTCCCGTCCTGTGTTTGCAAACAGCAGTGTCCCAGGGGCAGGCACCCCGGGACACTGCAGGAGCCGGCCCTGGGGGTGGCAGTCCCCAGGGCCACCACAGGCTCCAGGAGGGGGCCGCGCGGCCCCCCTCCCATCCTGTGCACAGCCCCGGGGAGGTGGTGGTCCCTGGGGCTCGGGGGTCCTAAACGGACCCCCACATTTTATTATTTAGTGCCCCGGGGAGGTGGCGGTCCTCGGGCATGTGGGGGGGCTTGAGCCCCCCCACACACGTAATTTAAAAAATAAAAAAAGAAGCCCCGGGGGGTGGCTGTCCCTGGGCCTGCGAGGGGGCCGTGTGCCCCCCCACCACCATTATTTTTTTATAGCCCTAGGGGGTGGTGGTCCCCGGGGCTTGGGGGGGACTTAGAGGCCCCCCCATATTATTATTAAATAAAACCCCGCATGCCCCCGGGACTTGCCCACCCGGGGGCCAATTAACCATGAAGCGCGGGAGCCCGCCCTTAGTTTTTTTTTTTTATCGGCAGGATCCGCACACCGAGCGCGTTTTTTGCCAATTTCTTTTTTAAAAAAAGAATTTTTTTTTTGGGCTCTGGGGGTCCTTGTAGGACCCCCTGAGCAGGCCTAGGGGTCAGGGTGTTTCTACCCTGCCCCCTTTTGCGTTTTGCGCAATTGTTTTTACTTTTTCTTGTGACTCGGTTCTACCGAGTCACAAGATGGCTGCCAACACTTCCTGGTTCGGAGTGTTGACAGCCAATTAGCATACAGCTGGTCATCGGGAGGGTGCGCGGACCCTCCGCGGCCATAGATATATATGTGTTTTTACTTTTGATTTTCTCAGCAACTACTGAACGGATTTACACCATTTAACAAAAGGGTTCTTTCTGAACCAAGAACTACCTCTTTGCCAAATTTGGTGTAATTCCGTTCAGCAGTTCGTGCTGTAGCCGTGGCTAAAGTTTCCTAAGGGAAAATGAATGGGGAAAACATGTTTTGGGACCGCCCTTTTTTCTCGGCCCCCGCTTGACGAATCACCCCAAGACATTCAGGATAGGAGCGGACCGGAGCGGGCCACAAAGTTTGAAAATTTCGCGAAGATTCGTCAACCGACGCAAGAGTTATTTCAAATAGAATGTTGCGGATTTCCTATGGAAAATAGGTCCTAACTATAACTATCTACTGTCGACCGCCAGTAGATTATATATATATATATATATATATATATAATATATATATATATATATATATATATATATATATATATATATATATATATATATATATATCCAGAAGTACTCCGCCCTTCCCTCGATTCTTCAGGAACTGGAGCACGGACCACAGTTTTGTGCAGATTTAAATTTTATTGTGCTCGATCAAACAAACAGCAGCCATGATGCGTTTCGACCCCGGAGGGTCTTGATCACATGACGCGCATCAGGGTAAGTGGTTGGCTTATATACCATTTTTTAAAAACCATTATTTTTGTTTTTCTTAAAGTGACATGTGCAAAACGTAACGTAGGGTTAACATAGCAATAGTAAACAGATTCTTGTTCTGTATAGATCTAGGTTATTTAGTTCACACAACGAATTCAGGTGTAAAAACCAGAACACTTCATTTGTCAGAGAGAACTTTTAAAACCTTCAATCATAAAAACCATGAAGTCATCAAAGTACTTTTAAATAGTAAAAGCACTGATAAATCTTTAAAATTCTTGCAAGCAGTTTTTAAATTGTATTGTTGTTGCTATCTGGTGACGACATCCAGGTTAAATACCATGAATAACTTTACATTATTGCCACCGGCCGAAGCAGATCTAAAGTGCTAGTGCATACTACAGTACTCTTAATGTAAACATCACACTTGTAGACATTATGACTATAACTCATAAGTATTTAAAAAAAAAAAATGTATTTATTTTTTTTATACTGATTTACAAAATTTTTTTTAACTATTTATTTTTAGATATTTTATTTTTTAAATTACATTGTAATTACATTATACATTACATTATAAAAATATACTTTCTCAGAATGAATTACTTTAGTTTAAATACTTTGCAAATAGGCAATAGACTTTTAAGTACAGTAGTTACAGTTGTTGCAATGGGCAACACAATTTCAAACACAATGCAACATTGACCTCAATGTGAATTTCTAGTTAAATGCAATTAGTTACTTTATGGATTACTTTTCTAACCACAGGACTGGATCCTAGATTCAGTCCTGGGACATCTCCTGTAAACAGTTGAGTAAAAGCGTTTTGGTTACAGTAGTGATTTTTAAGGAATATTATTGTATTTTAAAAGTTGACACTTAGAAACTTCTTCACATAGAATCACCAATGTTATCCTATAGGAGGAAAATAACTTAGCAGGTAAGTAGTGTTATCGTTACTTTTTCTTACTCAGTGGTGGATCCTGGATCCAGCACTGGTGCATCTCCTGTAAACAGTTGAAAGAATGCGTTTAAGTCATACAGGCGATTTTTAAGGAATATTTGTAGTTTGTGAAAATCGACACTTTGAAACTTTTCTGCTGAAAACAAGACAATGGATTCCTATGGAAGGAAATACAAGTTACTGGTAAGTACGGTTAGAATTACTTTTCAGGGTCAGTGCTGGGCTAAAAGATGCAGCACTGGGTTCTCTCCTGATAACAGGTGAGTAAATCGGAATTCGTAGTTCGGCTGATTTTAGAGGAATATTATAAAGTTCCAAAACTCCACACTTAGAAGAATTTCCAAGTGAAACCAGTCAATGTTAGCCTATGGAAGGAAATTCAAGTTACTGGTAAGTACGGTTAGAATTACTTTTCAGGATCTGTACTGGGCTCAAAGATGCAGCACTGAGGTCTCTCCTGATAACAGGTGAGTAAATCGGAATTCGTAGTTCGGCTGATTTTAGAGGAATATTTGTATGTTTCAAAATTGACACAAACATTTTCAGCAAAAAGCAGGCAATGATATCCTATGGAAGGAAATTCAAGTTACTGGTAAGTACGGTTAAAATTACTTTTCAGGATCAGTACCGGGCTCAAAGATGCAGCACTGAGGTCTCTCCTGATAACAGGTGAGTAAATTGGAATTCGTAGTTCGGCTGATTTTAGAGGAATATTATAAAGTTCCAAAACTACACACTTAGAAGAATTTCCAAGTGAAACCAGTCAATGTTAGCCTATGGAAGGAAATTCAAGTTACTGGTAAGTACGGTTAGAATTACTTTTCAGGATCTGTACTGGGCTCAAAGATGCAGCACTGAGGTCTCTCCTGATAACAGGTGAGTAAATCGGAATTCGTAGTTCGGCTGATTTTAGAGGAATATTTGTATGTTTCAAAAATTGACACAAACTTTTTCAGCAAAAAGCAGGCAATGATATCCTATGGAAGGAAATTCAAGTTACTGGTAAGTACGGTTAGAATTACTTTTCAGGGTCAGTGCTGGGCTAAAAGATGCAGCACTGGGTTCTCTCCTGATAACAGGTGAGTAAATCGGAATTCGTAGTTCGGCTGATTTTAGAGGAATATTATAAAGTTCCAAAACTCCACACTTAGAAGAATTTCCAAGTGAAACCAGTCAATGTTAGCCTATGGAAGGAAATTCAAGTTACTGGTAAGTACGGTTAGAATTACTTTTCAGGATCTGTACTGGGCTCAAAGATGCAGCACTGAGGTCTCTCCTGATAACAGGTGAGTAAATCGGAATTCGCAGTTCGGCTGATTTTAGAGGAATATTTGTATGTTTCAAAAATCGACACAAACTTTTTCAGCAAAAAGCAGGCAATGATATCCTATGGAAGGAAATTCAAGTTACTGGTAAGTACGGTTAAAATTACTTTTCAGGATCAGTACCGGGCTCAAAGATGCAGCACTGAGGTCTCTCCTGATAACAAGTGAGTAAATTGGAATTCGTAGTTCGGCTGATTTTAGAGGAATATTATAAAGTTCCAAAACTCCACACTTAGAAGAATTTCCAAGTGAAACCAGTCAATGTTAGCCTATGGAAGGAAATTCAAGTTACTGGTAAGTAAGGTTAGAATTACTTTTCAGGATCTGTACTGGGCTCAAAGATGCAGCACTGAGGTCTCTCCTGATAACAGGTGAGTAAATCGGAATTCGCAGTTCGGCTGATTTTAGAGGAATATTTGTATGTTTCAAAAATCGACTCAAACTTTTTCAGCAAAAGCAGGCAATGATATCCTATGGAAGGAAATTCAAGTTACTGGTAAGTACGGTTAAAATTACTTTTCAGGATCAGTACCGGGCTCAAAGATGCAGCACTGAGGTCTCTCCTGATAACAGGTGAGTAAATTGGAATTCGTAGTTCGGCTGATTTTAGAGGAATATTATAAAGTTCCAAAACTCCACACTTAGAAGAATTTCCAAGTGAAACCAGTCAATGTTAGCCTATGGAAGGAAATTCAAGTTACTGGTAAGTAAGGTTAGAATTACTTTTCAGGATCTGTACTGGGCTCAAAGATGCAGCACTGAGGTCTCTCCTGATAACAGGTGAGTAAATCGGAATTCGTAGTTCGGCTGATTTTAGAGGAATATTTGTATGTTTCAAAAATCGACACAAACTTTTTCAGCAAAAAGCAGGCAATGATATCCTATGGAAGGAAATTCAAGTTACTGGTAAGTACGGTTAAAATTACTTTTCAGGATCTGTACTGGGCTCAAAGATGCAGCACTGAGGTCTCTCCTGATAACAGGTGAGTAAATCGGAATTCGTAGTTCGGCTGATTTTAGAGGAATATTTGTATGTTTCAAAAATCGACACAAACTTTTTCAGCAAAAAGCAGGCAATGATATCCTATGGAAGGAAATTCAAGTTACTGGTAAGTACGGTTACAATTACTTTTCAGGATCAGTACTGGGCTCAAAGATGCAGCACTGAGGTCTCTCCTGATAACAGGTGAGTAAATTGGAATTCGTAGTTCGGCTGATTTTAGAGGAATATTATAAAGTTCCAAAACTCCACACTTAGAAGAATTTCCAAGTGAAACCAGTCAATGTTAGCCTATGGAAGGAAATTCAAGTTACTGGTAAGTACGGTTAGAATTACTTTTCAGGATCTGTACTGGGCTCAAAGATGCAGCACTGAGGTCTCTCCTGATAACAGGTGAGTAAATCGGAATTCGCAGTTCGGCTGATTTTAGAGGAATATTTGTATGTTTCAAAAATCGACACAAACTTTTTCAGCAAAAAGCAGGCAATGATATCCTATGGAAGGAAATTCAAGTTACTGGTAAGTACGGTTAAAATTACTTTTCAGGATCAGTACCGGGCTCAAAGATGCAGCACTGAGGTCTCTCCTGATAACAAGTGAGTAAATTGGAATTCGTAGTTCGGCTGATTTTAGAGGAATATTATAAAGTTCCAAAACTCCACACTTAGAAGAATTTCCAAGTGAAACCAGTCAATGTTAGCCTATGGAAGGAAATTCAAGTTACTGGTAAGTAAGGTTAGAATTACTTTTCAGGATCTGTACTGGGCTCAAAGATGCAGCACTGAGGTCTCTCCTGATAACAGGTGAGTAAATCGGAATTCGCAGTTCGGCTGATTTTAGAGGAATATTTGTATGTTTCAAAAATCGACTCAAACTTTTTCAGCAAAAAGCAGGCAATGATATCCTATGGAAGGAAATTCAAGTTACTGGTAAGTACGGTTAAAATTACTTTTCAGGATCAGTACCGGGCTCAAAGATGCAGCACTGAGGTCTCTCCTGATAACAGGTGAGTAAATTGGAATTCGTAGTTCGGCTGATTTTAGAGGAATATTATAAAGTTCCAAAACTCCACACTTAGAAGAATTTCCAAGTGAAACCAGTCAATGTTAGCCTATGGAAGGAAATTCAAGTTACTGGTAAGTAAGGTTAGAATTACTTTTCAGGATCTGTACTGGGCTCAAAGATGCAGCACTGAGGTCTCTCCTGATAACAGGTGAGTAAATCGGAATTCGTAGTTCGGCTGATTTTAGAGGAATATTTGTATGTTTCAAAAATCGACACAAACTTTTTCAGCAAAAAGCAGGCAATGATATCCTATGGAAGGAAATTCAAGTTACTGGTAAGTACGGTTAAAATTACTTTTCAGGATCTGTACTGGGCTCAAAGATGCAGCACTGAGGTCTCTCCTGATAACAGGTGAGTAAATCGGAATTCGTAGTTCGGCTGATTTTAGAGGAATATTTGTATGTTTCAAAAATCGACACAAACTTTTTCAGCAAAAAGCAGGCAATGATATCCTATGGAAGGAAATTCAAGTTACTGGTAAGTACGGTTACAATTACTTTTCAGGATCAGTACTGGGCTCAAAGATGCAGCACTGAGGTCTCTCCTGATAACAGGTGAGTAAATTGGAATTCGTAGTTCGGCTGATTTTAGAGGAATATTATAAAGTTCCAAAACTCCACACTTAGAAGAATTTCCAAGTGAAACCAGTCAATGTTAGCCTATGGAAGGAAATTCAAGTTACTGGTAAGTACGGTTAGAATTACTTTTCAGGATCTGTACTGGGCTCAAAGATGCAGCACTGAGGTCTCTCCTGATAACAGGTGAGTAAATCGGAATTCGTAGTTCGGCTGATTTTAGAGGAATATTTGTATGTTTCAAAAATCGACACAAACTTTTTCAGCAAAAAGCAGGCAATGATATCCTATGGAAGGAAATTCAAGTTACTGGTAAGTACGGTTAAAATTACTTTTGAGGATCAGTACTGGGCGCAAAGATGCAGCACTGAGGTCTCTCCTGATAACAGGTGAGTAAATTGGAATTCGTAGTTCGGCTGATTTTAGAGGAATATTATAAAATTCCAAAACTCCACACTTAGAAGAATTTCCAAGTGAAACCGGTCAATGTTAGCCTATGGAAGGAAATTCAAGTTACTGGTAAGTACGGTTAAAATTACTTTTCAGGATCAGTACTGGGCTCAAAGATGCAGCACTGAGGTCTCTCCTGATAACAGGTAAGTAAATCGGAATTCGTAGTTCGGCTGATTTTAGAGGAATATTTGCACAATGGTGAAGGAAGGGGTGGGGCCTGAGGTGACATGTCTGCAAACACGCCCTGTGGCGCGTTTTAAGTTGGAGAATTAATTCCTCCTCAATCCCGAGGGTCCCTAGGGGCCAACTAGCCCACCAGATACCTCCAGTATGCGCCAGAGAGCTGTGTTGTAGAGAGGTGTTCAGAGGCCACGCCCTTTTACAACACTCTGCAACGCAGCTCCGTGGCGCTTACTGGAGGTACCTGGTGGGCTAGTTGGCCCCAGGGACCCTCAGGATTGAAGGGGATTTAATTCCCCATCTTAAAACGCGCCATGGGGCCTGTTTGCACACATGTCACCTGAAGCCCCGCCCCTCCCTTCACCACTGTGCAAACGCGCCCTGTGGTGCGTTTTAAGTTGGGGGATTAAGTCCCCTTGAATCCTGAGGGTCCCTGGAGTCCAACTAGCCCACCATGTACCTCCAAAAAGCGCCACAGAGCTGCGTTGCAGAGAGGTGTAAAAAGGGGCATGGCCTCTGTACACCTCTCTGCAATGCAGCACCCTGGCGCATACTGGAGGTTCCTGGTGGGCTAGTTGGCCCCCAGGGACCCCCAGTACTCAAGGGGAATTCGTTCCCCCTCTGCAAATGCACCAGGGGGCGCGTTTGCAGAGTGGTAAAAGAAGGGGGCGGGGCCTGCGGCACGATCGTTTTGTTATTTTTTCCCCGAAGGGGGGCTGTGTGGCTCCCCTTCTTTTTTCCTTTTTTTGGGCCCTGGGGACCCCATCCCCCAGGGCCTTACCCCTTTTTTTTCTTTTTTTTAAAAATAAAACGGGAAGGGGGCCGCGTGGCCCCCCTCCCGTGGCCGATTCCGGCCCCGGGGACCCCATCCCCCGGGGCATGGCCACACTTTTTATGATTTTTTTAAGGAGGAGGGCTGCGTGGCCCCCTCCTCAGGCCTCCCTTTGCCCGGGGACCCCATCCCCCGGGGCAGGCCTTTATTTATTTTTTATTTTTTATAATTATTTTTTGGGGGAGGGGGCTGCGTGGCCCCTCCCGGGCCACTACTTGCCCCGGGGACCCCATCCCCCGGGGCTGGCCCTATCCTTTGGGGTCCGTGGGGGACCCCAACTCCCCCACGGTCCCGCCGGCTCCCCGCGTCCTGTGGGAGCCGGCATTGCTTTTCCACATGGGGAGCTGCTAACATGCAGCTCCCCATGTGGAAAAGCAATCTGCTTTGAATTTTGGAAGAGAGAGCAGGTTTCCTTCTCTCTTCCAAAATTCAAAGCAGTTTGCTATGACAGGACGGGAGCCGCGAGGCTCCTGTCCTGTCATACCAAACAGCAGTGTCCCGGGGGTAGGCACCCCGGGACACTGCAGGAGCCGGCCCTGGGGGGTGGTGGTCCCCAGGGCCATCAAGGGCTCCAGGTGGGGGGCCACGCGGCCCCCCTCCCAACATCATGAAAGCCCCGGGGAGGTGGTGGTCCCCGGGGCTTCGAGGGTCCGAAACGGACCCCCACATTTGTTTAATTAGTGCCCCGGGAGGTGGCAGTCCCGGGCGTGTGGGGGGCTCGAGCCCCCCACACAGGTAATTTAATTTTTTTTAAAAGAAGCCCCGGGGGGTGGCGGTCCCCGGGGCTGCGGGAGGGCCCAGTGCTTTCCCGCACAATTTAAAATTCAAAGCCCCAGGGGGCGGTGGTCCCCGGGGCTTGGGGGGCCTTAGAGGCCCCCCAAACCATTTTTTATTAACCCCCTGCATGCCCCCAGGACTTGGCCCACCCGGGGGCCAAAGAACAAAGAAGCGCGGGAGCCCGCGCTTCATTTTTTTTTTTTATCGGCAGGATCCGCGCACCCAGCGCGTTTTTTGCCGATTTAAAAAAATAAATAAAAAAATGTTGGCCCTGGGGGTCCTTATAGGATTCCCTGAGCAGGCCTAGGGGGTCAGGGTGTTTCTATCCTGCCCCCTTTTTGTGTTTTACGCAGTTGTTTTACTGATTTCTTGTTCCTCGGTTCTACCGAGGAACAAGATGGCTGCCAACACTTCCTGGTTTGGAGTGTACTGTTGACAGCCAATTAGCATGCAGCTCGTGATCGGGAGGGTGCGTGGATCCACCGCGGCCATAGATATCGAAACTTTTATTTTGGATTTTCTCAGCAACTACTGAACGGATTTACACTATTTTTAAAAAGGGTGCTTTCTGAACCAAGCACTACCTTTTGCCAAATTTGGTGTAATTCCGTTCAGCAGTTTTTGCTGTAGCCTTGCATAAAGTTTCCTATGGGAAATTGCTTTTTTCACTCTTATTTTTTGAATTTCTCCGCAACTACTGAACGGATTTACACCATTTAAAAAAAAGGTCGCTTTCTGAACCAAGCGCTACCTTTTTGCTAAATTTGGTGTAATTCCGTTCAGCAGTTCGGGCTGTAGCTGTGGCTAAAATTTCCTATGGGAATTAACATGGAGAAAACACGTTTTGGGACCCCCCTTTTTTCTCGGCCCCCGCTTGAGGAATCACCCCGAAACTTTCAAGACAGGAGCGGACCGGAGCGCCCCACTAGTTTTGAAAATTTTGCGATGATTCGTCAAACGACGCCAAAGTTATTGGGAATAGAATGTTATGAATTTCCTATGGATAATAGGTCCTAACTATAACTAAATACTGGCGACCGCCAGTAGATAATATATATATATATATATATACATATATATATATATATATATATATATATATACACATGCATAAATATATATGTGATCAAGACCGCGTTGTAGCGGTCGAAACGCGTTATATATATATAAATATATATATATATATATATATATGAGCACCAGGACTCTCTTTCCCAGGTAGGAAAAGAGATACAACACAGCTCCGGGGATAAAAAGGCTTTATTTGCTGTTTCCTGCACAAGTAGGTGAAGTCAAAGAAACGCTTTTGGCAGACGCATTTCAGCCTTCAACTGGCTTCATCAGTGCCGGTTTCAATGGCTTCTTGTTCTCCCAGGGGACCAACCGCTGAGTTATAGATGTTATAGCCACTCCCAGTTAGGTGGTCTCTCGCCCCTCCTCCGCCTTCATGATGTTCAAGTGACTTGCGCTTGTCCAGCCAGGCAGGTGCATGCTGGTACTGAAAGTCCTCAGAGGGAGCCCATTCAGTGACAGGGCTTTTCCTAACAACAAGTGAAGTCCCAAAAAGTTGGCTGAGGGTCCCAACACCACCACAGATACCTGGCAGGATTGTGCCTTTTCTTGTCCCCTTCTCAGGCAAACAGTGTTGCCTCCTCTCTCCCCAACAGGGGGGGCGACGCGTTGCAGGTTAATGCGTATCTAAGAATTGCAGACTCTACGCGTTGCTCCTGAACGAGAGGGCGGTCGTAATCCAGCGCCTGCTTGCTGGCGAAACATGAGCACCAGGACTCTCTCTCAGGTAGGAAAAGAGATACGACACAGCTCCGGGGATAGAAAGGCTTTATTTGCTGTTTCCTGCACAAGTAGGTGAAGTCAAAGAAACGCTTTTGGCAGACGCGTTTCAGCCTTCAACTGGCTTCATCAGTGCCTGTTTCAATGGCTTCTTGTTCTCCCAGGGGGGCCAACCGCTGAGTTATAGATGTTATATCCACTCCCAGTCAGGTGGTCTCTTGCCCCTCCTCCGCCTTCATGATGTTCAAGTGACTTGCGCTTGTCCAGCCAGGCAGGTGCATGCTGGTACTGGAAGTCCTCAGAGGGAGCCCATTCAGTGACAGGGCTTTTCCTAACAACAAGTGAAGTCCCAAAAAGTTGGCTGAGGGTCCCAACACTGCCACAGATACCTGGCAGGATTGTGCCTTTTCTTGTCCCCTTCTCAGGCAATCAGTGTTGCCTCCTCTCTCCCCAACAGGGGGGGCAACGTGTTGCAGGTTAATGCGTATCCAAGAATTGCAGACTCTTCGCGTTGCTCCTGAATGAGAGGGCAGTCATAAGCCAGCTCCTGCTTGCTGGTGAAACATGAGCACCAGGACTCTCTCCCAGGTGGGAAAAGAGATACGAGTCCTGTGTGGGAGCTTTCTCATCGTTAAACATATCGGCCGCCGCGGCTTCCCTTTCTCTGAGCGCGTCGGCTGACATCTTGTTTGTAGGAGCAATTTCTGATTAATTCACATTAAACAAACACTTGGAAGGAGCTTGCTACACGTGTATTGTCCTCTCCTAGTGAGTTACTGCACACCTCTTCACCCAGTATTATGTCTAGTAATGGCCACCCTCTCTCAGATCACTTCCGGTTAGGTGCCCTCCGTGTCCTCAGACCCGTGTTCGCCTACCTTCTAGTGGCTGCAGGGTGTCAATGCCAAAATTCTTGACGCTGGGGGGCCTGCTGCCTCTAATCCTCCCGGATTCTGTTGCTTCACTTGCATCCAAGCTGTGGCTCCTTTGGTAGCAGCTGAGCCCGAAATCATGAGGGGGTCCGTGTTTAGCCGGAGGAGTCAAAACCGGCTATATTCATCCAGAAGTACTCCGCCCTTCTCTCAATTCTTCAGGAACTGGAGCACGGACCACAGTTTTGTGCAGATTTAAATTTTATTGTGCTCAAACAGCAGCCATGACGCTTTTCGAGCCCGGGGGGTCTTGATCACATGACGCGCATCACGGTAAGTGGTTGGCTTATATATCATTTTTTTAAAACCATTATTTTTGTTTTTCTTAAAGTGACATGTGCAAAACGTAACGTAGGGTTAACATAGAAATAGTAAACAGATTCTTGGTCTATATAGATCTAGGTTATTTAGTTCACACAACGAATTCAGGTGTAAATACCAGAACACTTCATTTGTCAGAGAGAACTTTTAAAACCTTCAATCATAAAAACCATGAAGTCATCAAAGTACTGTTAAATAGTAAAAAAACTGATAAATCTTTAAAATTCTTGCAAGCAGTTTTTAAATTTCATTGTTGTTGCTATCTGGTGACGACATCCAGGTTAAATACCATGATTAACATTACATTATTGCCACCGGCCGAAGCAGATCTAAAGTGCTAGTGCATACAACATTGCTCTAAATGTAAACATCACACTTGTAGACATTATGACTATAACTCATAAGTATTTAAAAAAAAAAATGTCCTTGTTGTTGCTATCTGGTGACAACTCATATATATATATATAAACCTATATATATATATATATATACATATATATATATTCCGTAACTCGGCAGCCCTTCAGCAAACCAAAAATGGAGAGCACACACGGATCATTTACAGCTGATGATAAATATATATGTGATCAAGACCGCGTTGTAGCGGTCGAAATGCGTCATATATATATATATATATATATATATATATATATATATATATATATATATATATATATATATATATATATATTCATTTAGGCTGTTTTATCATCTAATCTATAAAGAAACACATGCTAAAGTGATACAATAACCTCCACTGAGTGTAGAGCTTCGATTAGTAACTTCAATGTGGCAATATTTTTGTAAACAATATCTTGGACATGACATTTCTGTAAGACAATATTTTGATTAGAATATTCTGGTGCAAATCCAATAATCATTATTCTTTGAGGAGAACATCAATAAATCTGAACTATCCTCCACCATCCTGAAAAAGGAGGCAGTTCATGAGTCACTGTCCCAAAACTCTAACAAGGGATAGTAAACTTTCAACAAGATCTTCAGTAGGCAAAGTGTAAAAACTAGAGCCAATCTCAAACAGATATTTCATTTCTTGAGCACCTTAATTCTTTAAAGCACAGCATACATTTTAAATCCATAGTAGAAACACTTGAACAATACACCACTGGGTATGAAGTGTTCACGGACTGCTTAATGTCATGCCACTCACCTGGCTCTTGTCTGCAAAGATGATGCTGGACTTCCTATCTCTCCTAGGGTGGCGTATTTGTAACCATGAATCAACTGCCGCCCCAAGAGGGAAGGGGGTTGGGACAAAATAACAAACAGAGAAACAAAGAGACTTGCGTGCCCTTGAGATCAACCACCATTTTCTTGGAGTCATACATACATATCTTCTCAGTCCTGGAGAGCATTGTCGTTATATGTGTGTAATGTAGTGCATAGTGAGCTGTACTGCAAATACAGGTAGAGAGGTTATTCAACAAATTAATGGTAGTGAAATATTCTCTCCCGCCTTTGACATGTGCACTAACAATCATTTACACGATAATGAATCTATTGCTGAATAGACTTCCAATAATCAACTGTTATCCTCGGAATTTGGCACTCGTGGCAGAAGCTATATCATGTTTCTAACATCACACACTAAGGTACACCTTGTTTGTTCAACACTAGGCAAAAGGCACACAAGAGTTTGCTTTAGGATTCACAGACTACAGCACAAAAAGGATGGCACATTAGAATGTTGCTGGGCGCTAATACCAAGGCCGCGGTATGCACATTAAATAATACTCACGATGACTCAATGCTCAAGAGTTATTCTGTTTTCTGATTTTCAGCTTCCTAAAAACAAGACTTTGGTTGATGCGCGTTCCGTTAGTGCACTAACCTTAAGGATGGAACTTAACCATGTTTTGTAGGTGCAGCGTTGCAGGGATTGTGTTTGGTGCGTCACAGGATTTGCAGGGGAGAAGATGTCTGCATTGTCAGAGATTCCAGGAGAGCTGTGCGGCGTTGCAGGGATAGTGTTCGCTGCGCTGGATTTGCAGGGGAGATGTCAGATGCATCAGAGATTCATAGGAGAGCCGCAATGAATAAGAACCTCGGCGGGGTCATGGAGACGTTCAGGCGAGTTGGATAGCTGAAGAGGATCCGTCCTCTTCAACCAGTGGGTAAGCCAAGCACAGTCTGGGTGCGGTATGAATACCATTCCCAAATTGGAGACGACAAGGCAATCTGAACATGAGGTGCCCCAGGGGACTATGAGTCAGCCCAAATCATAATAGTCATGATGAGGCAGCCCAAATATCACCATAGTCATGATGAGTCAGCCCAAATATTACCATAGTCATGATGAGTCAGCCTGAAGGCCGTGGGGGAAGTTACTGTTGGTGCTGTGGTGTTTCATGACTCGGTGGCCTACGGCCCCGGGGGATAATGACCATGCCAAGAACGTTGTCAAGCCTAAGGGGCAATAAGTACCATGAACAGCCAGGGAGGCATTGAGACGTGTGCTCGATCCCACAAGCCCCCCACACACAAGGTACAGGAGGAGTGAGAACACAAGGAGGTTAGGGTCATGACCCTTAAAGGTAAGGCAAGCAACTCCCTCTAAAACATTGAAAGAGCTGAATGAAATGGACGACTTGATTAATTTCTGAGCTGGACTTAACTTCCTTTCCTTGCAAAACTGCTTGAAAGCTTGATAACTCAGCTGAAATGATAAACCTTATATAACAATTCATTTTAGGACCTTCAGTTAACTTCCAAAAAGGGTATAGCATCAAGACCGTCTATGAGAAATTGGGGTACTGGTTGAGTGGGGCATAAGATCTGCATCCTTGATGTTGTTCTCCCCTAACTTTTTGCCTTTCATCCTCTTATTTTGCTGACTTCGGCTTTAGGACTCTGCACACTTTACCACCACTAACCAGTGCTAAAGTGCTTGTGCTCTCTCCTTAAAACATGGTATGACTGGCTTACTTATTTATTTATGGTATTTATGGAGTGCAACATACATCCCAGCGGGATATCACGGCGCTAGTTATAACTCCCTTATGTTTCTGAAAGCATTCATTAGTGAGGACCCCAAGAGCATTATATCCTAAACAGCCATGTTTTTAGCTTCTTCCTAAACCCCAAATGGTCTTTAGTGAGGAGTAGGTCTATTTCCAATGTATGGCTGCCTGGTATGAAAAAGAACGACCTCCTGCTCTAACTTTCTTTATTCGCCTGGTTTTGGCTAATGCAAGATTACAGGATCTCAGTTCTCACAGAGGAGAACAGAATTCAACTTTGTCTTGCAGAATTTTATAGCCAGGCTTATGTAATCCTCTATGCGCATGGCACAGTAACTTAAGTTACCTCTTTGGTGCATTGGCAACCAGTGTTACATTACCATATATTCTGATGCTGAGCTAAACTTGTTCTAGTTAAAGACCAGCTTGGCGGATGCATTTTGAGTGACCTGCAGTCGTAAAAACAAGTAATCTGCCATGCCAACACACAAAGCATTCCCGTAGTCCAGTCTACTTGCTATCAAAGCCTGAACTATAGTTTTCCTCCACTTGTCCAGGGTCCACTTAAAAAGTCTCCTTGACAATTTTAGCATGGCAAAACATTTGACGCATGTTGCCTTTACTTGATCTTGCATGGATAATGCACTATCTACCAGGACACCCAATTGGCATATTTAATTTAGTTATAAGTCCCTAGTAAAGTGGTACTATATGTACTCAAGGCCTGTAAATTAAATAGTACTAGTGGGCACTCAGAACAGATTGTGCCACCCACTTCAGTGGCCCTGTCAAACATATCTGAGGCCTGCCATTGCAGTCTGTGTGTGGAATTTTACTCTGCCATTTCGACCCGGCAAAATAAACCTTTTGGCCAAGCCCAAACCTTCCTTTTTAATACATATAAGTCACCCCTAGGTAAGGACTGGACAGCACAGAGGGCAGCGTGCAATGTGTTGAAAAAGTGGGACATGTACTTTTACGTTTTACATGTCCTGATAGTGAAAAACTTTTGAATTCGTTTTTGTTATTGTTGTTATTGTTATTCATACTTATAAAGCGCACTGTAACCCTGCGGGCATCCTGGCGCTGAGATACATGTACACTACCACCATATGAGCTGCAAAAGAATCAAGCAATGGTTGACATGCTTATGCTCTAGGGAAGAGCTAAGTTTTTATTTTCTTACGAAACAGCAACAGGTCCTGCACCTGTCTCAGTTCAGTGGGCAGACCTTTCCATAACCTTGCAGGTGCAATACTGAAGGCTCTTCCCCCCAAATTTTCTCTTTTTATCCTCGGTATTTTTACCAGATTGGCCGAAGCGGAGGGAAGATTACGGGTAGGAGCATACCAACCAAATTTGCTCTGCAACGGTTTAGGCTCAAACCCGTGCAGCGCCTTAAAAACAATACAGAGTGATTTAAATTGTATCCTCTGTAATACAGGGAGCCAATGCAACTCCGCCAAGGCCTGAGATGCTGATGACCATCGTGGTCTCATTAAGGCAAGCTTTGCCGCCACAATCTGAATTCTCTGGAGTCTCCCAATCAGGTACCTAGGAGACTCCAGTAGCAAAGCATTGCAGTAATCCAGATGGCTCAGGATAACACTCCTTACCACTAGAGCTCTGGCCTGGATTGGTAGCATCGGAAGAATCTTCCAAAGTTCTCTGATAAGTGAGAAACTACTCCCCACAATCTTGTTAACTTGAGTCTCTAGGTTCAGCTTGTCATTGAAGCTGACTCCTAGGTTTCGTACCATCTCAGGGGGTACCAAAGGTACATCCGTGGAGAGAGGCCAGGAGTCACTTGGAAGTGCGGAAGGCACTTTTCCTACCGCACACTGTAGGATCTCCGTTTTATCGCTATTAAATTGCAAGGAGTTGTTTCTCAGCCATTGTACTGTTTCTTGCATACAGGCGTTAAAATTTCCTAAAGAGGCAGCATGATCCCCTTCCAGTGACAAAATAAGCTGAGTGTCATCAGCATAATTTACAAAACTAACATTATGTGACTTGATAATAGTCATCAACGGACTCATATAGGCATTAAATAATATTGGGCTGATTGCAGACCCCTGAGGTACACCATGCCCAATGTCAACAAAGTCTGATTGATAGGGGGGAAGGGCCACTGCCTGCCGTCTGTTAGCCAGGTAGGATTGAAACCATCTCAGGGCCACATCCAGCACACCCATTCCCTCCAACCTGGCTAGAAGGACTGCATGGTTAACCGTATTGAAAGCGGCAGACAGGTCCAGCAGAATCAATATAGCTGACTGTCCCCTGTCTGCACGCATTCGAAGATCGTCCAAGACGGTTATCAAAGCAGTCTCCGTCCCATGTCCTGGGCAGAAGCCAAATTGCGCATCCTCCAGTTTTTCACTATTTCAAGGCCTACCTCTCCCATATGATATCATAGGAGTTACCTTATTGCACTTATTAAGCTGTAGTTTCCAAATGAGAACAGCTAACCAGTTCATCCGATCAGTAGAACTGGAGATATGCAATTTTAAATATTTCATTGACTATAGTGCCAAAAAGCACAAAGCACCAACTGTGGTTATCTGGTCGCGCCAGACTCGGTCAAAGTCACAAGTTTAGGCTGACTGTGATGGACCATAGGCCAGATACAGGGACCAAGTTAGTCCCACTGAGAAATGTAGCTTAAATCCTGGTTGGGGAGCATTGCGCAATGCCGCTGCGGTTCCGGACAGCAATGTGAAGTCATGATTCAGAGATGCACCACACAGTTTCTGTTCCGAGGCGGGGTGGCTATGATGCAAGGAACCACATCAGAGATGCAGCGTGCAGAGGAAGTTCAAATGAGCAGCTGGGCTGTGATGCGAGGTCCTGTATCGGAGATGTGTTGCACAGTGGTGGTTCCGATGAGCTGCAGGGCTGCTAGGAGCTGCGTCATACTGCATCAATTCTGCTGAAGATCACAGCTTCGCTGACAGAGTGCCTTTAGTTCTGCTTCCAAGGGTCCAGGCCTGGAGGGCACCACTTGGTGGGGAGGGGTAGGACTCACAGCAGGTAGAGTCCAGGTGCAGGATTCAAGTTGGCTGGAGCCACCTCTGTCACTAAGGCTCTGCTCAGGAGGCCAGCCAACTAGCCCTTGGAGTCTCTCTGGTGGTCCTGGGTTCAAGTTATAGGTCCAGTCCTTCTCATTCAGGCAGTAGCGCAGCAGAGTGACAGGGCAGTCCTTCTTGCAGCAGAGCAGCACAGCAGTGCTTCTTCTGAGTCTTCCACAGGCCAGAAGTGTACTGAAGAGTTGGGTCCAAGGGGGTCAACTATTTATATCTTGTGCCCACTTTGAAGTGGGAGAAGCTGCTAGAGTCCTCTCCCTAAAGAGGTGTCTGGAATTTTCTGACTCTCTGCCCTTGCCCCAGCTTGTATGAGGGCACATAAGACTAGTGTCAAACCCTTTGTGATTGTGCTGATGCAGAGCCTTATGATGTGCAAGTGTGGCAGATAAAAGCTCCTCCCCCTCATCCTGAAAGAAATGACCCATCCTACTGATGGAGCAAGGTTTCAAAAATGAAACTTGCTTGTACGCAATCCTCCTCATAGTATTAATTTATTAAACTTGTATTGTAAATACTAACCTTTGCATTCACAAACACAAGAGGGACAGAAGCTTGCCTATGTGTTTTACTAATGAATAACGCTTGTCTGTAATCCAAAATGTCCGCTAAAGCGCGGGAACCTCAATGCGCATGTCGCAACCTGATCACATGGTGTGACGTCTTTCTTTGCTTGGTGGGAAACTTCTGCTTCTGCGCAGTGTGCACTAAAATGGCCGCTAAATGTTTTCACATGCTTCAGCTTGCTCTCATGTCATTATTAAATTGTCGTTTTTCTTAATGCTACTAATGCAGGATAGTATTATAATTAATTGGGAATAGAGTAGGGAAAGTGGGCATACAGTGAAACATTTTATTTGTGATTTTAATATTTTCTTCTTGCACTTTTAGTAATTCGTAAACTTGGGCCTGGGTTGGTGACTTGAAACTCGAGAGACAGATGGTCTGCGCATGTGTTCTGTGTGCCTGCCAAGTGAAGTCAACTTGGACGTCTTCCAAGGCCATGACCCATTGGCCGAAGATGCTGTACTTCATGTTTCCGGAGGACAAAGATGATACTTTTCCCCTGTAAACTGTATAACATTTGTCGTGAGACGGGTGGGAAATAAAGCGAATGTATTAATTTGAAGGGGCGGGAACGTAAAGACAATAGGCTTTACAATTTAGGCCAAATCGATATGGTGCGAGAATCCACCCCCTGTCCCTGTCCAATCAGAAGTAGTGGTCCCATAATGTTAGCAACATTAAGGGGAGGTATATGGGCGTAGAAGGGTATAATAGAATATAGCATTAGTAATTAGCTAGCTCAGACTCTCAGAACATACAGAAGAGCTCCAGGCTGCCATGCTGATCGGTTGCTGACTGAATTCCTGTCCGGAAAAGGTCCTGAGGAGGGGCGGCGGAGTCCATTAGACGGGAGAATCGAGGAGAAGTCGAGTATCAGAGAGGGGAACGGCGCAGGCGTCGTTGTAGAGAGGTCACCGGTCCTGTCCTGATCCTGGAAGAAGTCTTTGCTCTTCATCCTTCCTGGGTCCTATCTTTTCCAACTCCTTAGCCAAGGGGCTTGGTTCTCGCATTTAGGTAACTATACTGCAACCTTTAGTTGCGCTGCTGTCTCTATCTTCTCCTCTTCCTTAAACACCGTCATTTATTAGCAAAATCATTTCTATGCTTTTTCTTGGGTATTTCAATCAAATACTGTGTTTTCTGTATTTTACTCTGCTAAAACTTTAGATAAACATTTTAAAACTTCCTGATTCAGTGGTTATTTCAGGATTATGTACTATAATGAATGTCACTCATTTTAAACTTCCCAATTAGCAAAGGATCCATTGGTAAGTTATTACTCTTCAATCAGAATGTAATTGGTAGCAGGGAATTTGATAAAAGAGTACATCTGACACCCAGCGTAAGTATTAGTGTAGTGTGTATGTATGGGCCCAAGTGAGTATATGGTGTATGAATGTTGTTGGCTAATATTGCGCTGGATCACTACCAACACCTATTCTCCCTTTTTCTCACTGTCTGGGAGTAATACACAAAGGACAACTGCCAGCTATACCTAAGCATGTGACCCAGGATACAGGCTGCAGGCATCAAATGGTTGGGACAAGGAAATGTCAACTTTATAAAAGTGGCATTTTCAGTATTAAAACTTAAAATCAAGCTTAATCATTAAAGAGGGTTTTAAATTACAATTCTTTTGAGAGCAAACTCGACTTTCTTACCTGCTCCCAATTGAAAGTTATCACGTATTATATGTAATAAGGTATCTCAGTGTTATCCGATGGGAGAAGCAGGCCTTGGAGTAGTGGAAAACTAATTTAGGAGTATTTCACTACCAGGACATTTAAGAGTTAAAAACACATGTCCAACTTTTTAAATACAAGGCACCCTGAGCTTTGGGCTGATTAGGGCCTACCCTAGGGTGACTTAAATGTATTACAAAGGAAGTTCTAGGTCTGGCAAAAGGTTTATTTTGCTAGGTCAAAATGTTTATAACTGCACGTGCAGCTGCAACAGCAGGCAGGCCTGAGACAGGTCTAAAAGGCTACTTAAGTGGCTTGCACAATGAGTGCTGCAAGCCCACTAGTAGCATTTAATTTACAGGCCTTGGGTACATGTATTCCACTTTACTAGGGACTTACAAGTAAATTAAATATGCCAACGGGGTGCAAGCCAATTTCACCATGTTTGAAAGAGAGAGCACAAGCACTTTAGCACTGATTGGTATTGGTAAAGTGTGTAGAGTACACAAAGCCAGTGGCGGCTCGCAGAGGGAGGGCTGCGGGGCGGTGGGGCGGGGTGGGGGAGGGGCTGGGTGGGGGGGTAGTGGAGTCGTACATACGACGGGCAGGAGTAAAGTAAGTAAATAAATAAATAAAACTATTTACCTTGCGCTCGCTGCATCGCCAACTCGGCGATGCAGGGAGCGCAAGGTAAATAGTTTTATTTATTTATTTACTTACTTTACTCCTGCCCGTCGTATGTACGACTCCACTACCCCCCCACCCAACCCCTCCCCCGCCCAACCGCCCCGCAGCACTCCCTCTGCGAGCCGCCACTGTCCAAAGCCAACAAAAACAAGTTCAGCAACACAGGAGGACGAAGGGAAACGTTTGGGACAAGACCACCTTAAGGCTGACAGATCTAACACTGCCCTGTTGAAAACAGTAGCTTGAATAAACAAGTGCCTCCTGCATATTGCTTTAGGAATATTTACGCACCTATAGATTCTAGAATATGCAGTGAACTGGCAGATTAGATGAAGTGCCTGGTCTTTTCCCACAGTCACACTCTATGTACAGTGACATACACTTCTATAGAAATACTTTTCTAGCACTCATCTTATCTGCTTTGACTGTTATTAGTGGATGCAAGTTATAAGTATGCTGGTGTTTTATTTGCAGTAGTTCTGGGGCATCTGAAAGATGAAACAGTGGATCAGTACAAAACACTGCAATTATAATACTTATCAGTCATACTCAGTACTCCTGGAAAGTGCTATGCCTATAATGGAAATCACTAATAACCATACTCCTGACATCATAAACCTGGCAATCCTAATGGGAAGATTACAAGTTGCGATGCCCATTATTTTTATATAAATAAATGGATACAGGAAGTTGTACAACTATACCACTTTGAAGAAAAATAACACCATAGGAACAATGAAAGACCCTTCAAGCAGATTTAGAGGAACTTCAACAAAAATGAGTTAGTATACCCAGAACTAGAATATATAGTTGCGGGGTTCTGAAGTATTATACACACTGGCCAAGATCTACAGAGCCCTAATGTTGCCAATGTGTCACGCAAGGCAGAACATGGCAACACAAGAGCTTTAGTGAGATTTGCATGCCAGGCAGATCCACTTTGCGTGTCTCTGCATGTGGGACTGCATGGCATTTTAAATTTGGAGCAATGCAAGGGATCACAAGCCACTGACTTGTGTTACTCTGTGCTGGGAAGGCATTCCATGGGTCAAGCATGGGTGTTCCCACTGATCCACTCATGGTTTTTGGCGTATAGCCAGATTTACTTACACTAGCAAACCTGGGAATGTGCCAAAATGCTATGCCTTTGCAGGTGAGGTGTAACAGGGCGAAATATCTTTATCCTGTTTCTACATGTGCTGCATTCTTCAGCACACATAGAAAGAGGTAAATGCCTCGGAGGATTGTTTTTGGGCAGGAAGGTGCCCAATTCTTGCTCTCTCCATTTGATGCAGTGCAGCAAAGCAAGTTGCCTTGCTGCATTGCATAGTGTTGCGCTGCGTCAAATCTTTGTATATCTGCCCCACTGTCTATTTCCTACCAGAACACCGAGAGCATTGGCTTTTGTGGCTGTTTGTTAATGCACGACCACAAACCCTAGTAAACTACGGGTCTAAGAATGCAGCAAATATTACTTTTCCACCCACGTACCTTCCTGCATTCAATTATCATTTGCCCTTTTTTCCCTTATTAATTAATTATGTCTTACATGGTTTTATCTTTGATCATTGAGATGACATATTTGCTGATTTAAAAAAAAAAAAAGCTAAACCTCGAAAGACATCATTTCTAACTTTATGATGGCCAAAGATGACTTTTTGGTGACTACTGATGAGCAGTCAGAAAGCAATGACACATCTTGTTCCAAGTCTGAGGTGGGAGTATGAGGCATAAAGAGAACACAGAAGGATCAAACAAAAAATGATCCGGCTGAATTTAATGGCATTAGTTTCATCCATATTTTAAACAATCCCCTAGTAATTCTGACCTTTCATGAGGACTGCACATGAAGTATGTATTTATCTTGTTAACTGAATCAATCAATTTGACTGAAATGAGTGATGCAATTTACATACATTTTCCAGCAGGTTGAGATGTAAAAGTATTGTTATGATTTGATTTTTAATAAGATACGTCGCACATTATTTTTTTCACGCTGGAAGCTAATCTCAGATTAGTCAGATCTGTAAAGACAATGCTGCTCGTGCCGGGCAGATATATTATTACTGCTAGAGAGAAACAATAATTGGAAGCTGGAATATTCCTCTCCACAAGAAACTCCATACAGGTCTGGAGAGCCTTACAAATATATCTTAAAACTGTTTATATTCTCTGTAAAATTATTTCGTTATATCCACTCAGTGACTGTACAGCAGATTTGTTTTACCTCAACAATATGTTAATACATACCCTGAGGGACCCCACTTATTGAATAATCGCAGCGCCTCCTGAGCAGCACAGGCGTGAAAATTGCGAGTCTAGAGGGAGACGCCAATGTTATCCAATAACAGGTGCCCTACAGGTATAAATTAACATACTGTAACGCACCTATGGATTTCGTATTCATAGCCGCATTATAATTGCTTTCAAATTCAATATTAAATATTTCAAGAATCCCCCTTCTTGCCCGCAAGCATAGTACAAGAGCCCATTGTCATTATACCTTGTGAGGTCTGATTAGCATCAGAGGAAGAGAGACCCTTAGGGAGTGTGCAGTCCGGCTCCAAGAGGCCGCGTGACGGGACACGCTGCGTAGAGCGTCCCCACGTGAGCCCGAATGTGCCACCCTGCCGCTAAGCACGCGCGCAGCGCGTTTTCCATGACCAAAGGCGTGTAACCTCAAAACGGTGAGAAGTGGCATCCTGAAACGCAATAACACAGTAGTTCATTAAAAAATCTTGTTCAGGATTAATTTGAGCCGGAAAATTACAGGATAGCCTATTAAGTATATTTAATTGGAAAGTGAATTGGAATCCAGGTTAGCATTAACATTTTTATTAGTTGTGTAGATTATCTATAGGCTATGGATGACCTTAGTCCACTGAACGTTCTGAAGGCAGCGAGACGTGAGCCGGCATGTCATCCAATCATAAAACATGTACTTTATTATGAGGTCTGAGGATGGCTTAGATCAATACACTGTATCACCTTGAAGGCTGCGGATATTTAAGTGCCTCAGTGGGATCTGCGGCCAAGGGGAATAAATAAGAAATGAATAAAGCAAAACGTACTTTGTTCTCTTTTGTGACTATCTAATGCATAGATTATTTTGTGCATTATTTATGATCTGGAGATCCTAAACCGCCATGATTTGTTCCTGTTTCTTCTATGTTTCCGTCACAAACGCAGGAGAAATAATTCTCCGGGAATAAGAACGAAAAGAAAAAGCAACTGTGATTTGACATTTGTTTTATGAAACAGTATTGAGAAGTGTGTGGCGCGCAGGTGATGGAGGGACTGTTGCAAGCGCGAGGAAACGACGGGCGGCCTGGCGCTACGGCTAGGCTGCAGACTAATTCATGTTTTGTATCTGCCGGGGTGTTTTGAAGGGGAATTGGAAAGTAGAGTGTGGCTATCAGTGACTACATTTTTTTCCTCTTACAGAGAGAGCCACGCCACTGCTTCAAGTACAAAACAAAATTTATTACAACGAGCTCACCGTAGATTCCTCGCATTGACGGCGCCTTGTCTCTACAGCACCAATGAGACATAAACAATGATAACACAGCTCACACCCAGTGGCGTAACATAAAATGGTGGGGCCCCCTTGCAAAATATGAATATGGGCCCCTTAGTCTCCCACAGTTCACAGATGTTCATTGGTCTTGAGCTAAATGGGGGCACCCTGAAGAGTTCAGGCAGGGGCCGAGGAAAAGTTGCCCCCCGTGCACGCAGGAGCTGCAAGGACCTGCGTTACACACCTTCATACAACGCCAATAAACAATAACACATAACATGGAAAATCAGTAGCAATATGGCCACCATGATATGCAAAGATATGTTACAAATAAGGCCACGATCTTATCGAATGCAACAGCTTGCTCAAGCAGGGTAGAGCTCCATCCTTGCTGCAAGTAAAATCTGGAGTTAAATTCCGCCCATATGAAAGTCAGACATATACTTGCAACATTCCCATTTATTTTTTACTAAATTAGGTGTACTTGCACAGACACAAATGTATACTTGTGTGTTCAAAGTTAACAGGATTTCTCATTACCCACATCACGTGTGTTTATTTTAGCCACCTTAGAAACATGACAGGCTAAGTTAGCAGCCAAGACATTTAAATATGTGACCTTCAGGTTACCACAATAGGAGCATTGCCAACTGCATTATCTTACTGGCTAAACGACCTACAAAGTGTATCTACTGGTAAGGTGAAGGGGATAAGACACCTTCTGCAGAGATCTGTGTGTATTAGCAACTTTTAGTATAATACTTGCAAGAAAGCCCAGCCTGTCAAGCTCTTGCTAGAGAGAGCAAGATCTATGTGTAGTCTGCTCTTTACATGCTTGAGTAGTCAGAGAATGCATAGGGTTAATGTGGAGGCTGCACAGTACTTCTTGAAACCTGTAGATCACGTTTTAATCCCTATAATATAAAGCAATGGGTTTCAACATTTTTGAAGAACCTGCAGGTAAACAAATTGCTTTAGTGGTTTATGTGCTTACTTCAGTCATCTGCTTGTAACCAGCAAATCATACTATTTTTTTTTTTATATAAATCTTTTTATTAACCATTACCGAATATGACATTGTACAATAAATTTACGAGAATTATATGACCACAGAGCGTTTGCGACAGCGTTTTACAGAGTACTTTCATGGGACTATACAAATTACAGCAGTTATGGTTAAGTCGGGTCATCATGGGCAGGGGGATCAGGAGGGGTACAGATGTTTCCTCGGAATGTATTCCATTTGTCCCAAATCGCAGTCTATTTTTGAGGGCAACCACGTGCTATATATACAGTTTTTTTCCTCACCATGCACCAGTCCATGTCTGCTTTCCAAGCCACTAGCTTGGGAGACAGTTCCGGCCCCCACAACTGTGCAATATTTCTTTTTGCCACCATTAGTCCCAGAGTGACCCATAGTTTGTCCTTACTGGTGAGATCTGTGGGTTCCCATATATTTAGAAGACATCTTTTTGCTTCAGGTCTTATCACAGTATCCAACACTTCACTCATGCAGTCATTTATCTTCTTCCAGTAGTGCTGTATATACCCACATTCCCATATGATGTGCATGAAAGTGCCTACCTGGCCACATTGTCTTCTACAGTCACCATTATTCGCCCTTCCCAACTGCACCAGCCTGGGGCCAGAGACATACACTCGGTGCAAAAATTTTAGTTGGACCAGCCGTAGTCTGGATGATATTGCCACTTCTCTTGGTGAGGCCACCACCTCCTGCCAGTCCTCATCATCCAGCTCCAACCCATATCCCTCCCATCGCTCTCCTATCGGTCCCAGAGGGTCAGTCGTGTTATTAACTAACTTTTTATATGTCGAGGATATTGCCTTGTCCGGCAAGTAACCGTCTAGTAGTCTGTCCTCTAATGGAGAGGATTCCGGAGGGGAAGTCCCTTCTGGTAGGTTTGTTTGGAAGGCATGTCTGACCTGTGCATATCAAAAAAATTCAGTGTCGGCTAGTTCGTGTTCCTGTTGGAGCGATGTGAATGGGACCACCTTTTCCTTTTCCCATAGGTCCCCAATCTTTGAGATCCCGATGAGGTCCCATTTATCAAAGCCTTTAGAGGTGCCTAACATTCCTAATCGCTCCGAGTCCCATAGGGGAGGAATAGTGTGAGTTTTCGGCTCCACCCCAGGCTTCGGTTTGCATAATGCCATACCAGAACCAATTGTTTGGTTGGTCCCGTGAGAGGATAACGTTTGGGTCTAGAATAGAGGGCCCTGTTGTGGTTTCCACCAGGGAGTAGCCATCTATCCATTCTATATCCTGGGTCATCCCCAGGACGATATGTGCAGTGGTTTATAGCTGCCAGATGTGCTGCCCAGTAATATTTTATGATGTCTGGAAGTCCTATTCCTCCATCATACCTACCGAGTACTAGTTTGTGTAATGCTATTCTGGGTCTACCATCCCACAGCAATTCTCTCTGCAGGCCCTCTATCTCCTTGAAATACCTCGCCGGGACCAGGTCTGGAGAGTTCTGCAAGATATATAGGAAGCGCGGCAACGACATCAGTTTGAAGAGCGCTGCCCATCCCAGCAACGAGAGTGGCAGTGTCTTCCAATTTGAGACATCTCGCCTCAGTCTCTGCAGCGGGGGAGTAGGTTGCGTTCGTATCGGAGTTTGGGGTCTGATGTAATGAAGACGCCCAGATATTGGAAGCCCACTTTTGTTGTTTGCATGTGGCAGCCCCTGGGTAGGGAGCGTGGGTCGCCATGAAGTATATATATTAGGGACTTGTTCCAATTGATCGTATATCCTGAGTTTTTCCCAAAGTTTGTGAAGATATTGAGCACACTATGGAGCGACTTTTTCGGATGGGCTAAGTATAGTAAAATATCGTCCGCATATAGCGAAATGTGATCTTCCCAACCCTCCATCCACTTGAGCCCCCTGATCGTTGGATCTCTCCGAATCCATGCCGCTAGTGGCTCCAAAGAGAGGGCGAAGAGCAAGGGCGAAAGCGGACAGCCCTGACGGGTCCCACGGCCCAAAGCAAATACCTCTGATTTCTTGTTATTGACCACGACCTGTGCCAGTGGGTCGGAATGAAGGAGCCGCACCCACCCGATGAAGCCGGGTCCGAATCCCATTTTGGCTAGGACCGCAAAGAAATATGGCCATTTGATGGTATTGAATGCCATTTTGGCATCCAGAGAGATCACTACTGCATCTTCCTGGATAGTATCCAGTCTTCCCAGCTCGCCATGCAGCCTTCGCAGATTTAGTGCAGTATTACGGTGTGGCATAAAGCCTGATTGGTCGGGGTGTACCAGTTTGCAAATCACCTGGACTAAACAGCTAGCCAGCAATTTCGCGAGTATTTTGGCTTCCGCATTCAGGAGGGAGATGGGCCTGTAGCATGAGCATTCTCTTTTTGGTTTCCCTTCTTTAAAGATAGTGACCAGTGTCGCCACCCTCTGGTCCTGTGGGTGTTGACCCTTCTCCTTGCTCTCCTCAAACATGGCCCTTAGTTACAGGGCTATCGCATCAGGTTTAAGTTTATATAGTGTTGTATCCTATATTGTTCTTTCCATTTTGGTTCCTTCCCCCACCCCTCCATACCCTGCTTAGAACGCTCCTAGAATGTTGACAAGATTCTAACCTGCACTCCCAGTGCCAACTGTCAATTTCCTCTGTGGGTTATGGATGTCGGTTGTTTAATACCCATGCTCATAAAGTGATGCGCAATTACAACTTTCTTTGAATTATTTCACTGGCGACGAGGATGGGATCCGAACCCACGCGTGCACAGCACAATGGATTAATAGCTCGATGGGGAGGCCATTGGGGCCCAAAGCTTTGCCCGATTGAAGCATTCTTATTGCCTGCACGATTTCATCATTGGTGAGGGCACTATCTAATGTGTTTCTTTCCTCATCCGATAGAACGGGCAGTTTAATGTCTGACAATAGAGCTCGTGAGTCTTCTTCCGGTAGGTCTGAACTTCTTCGGTATACCCACTCATAGTAATCAGCAAACTTATTAACAATGGACTGAGGTTCCGGTATTGTTTCTCCCGCGTCACCTATCAATTCAGGTACCAATCTACTCGCCCTCTCCTTCTTGTCCAGCCAGGCAATCAATTTCCCTGCCTTGTCCCCCTGATCGTAGAGTCTTCCATTGCTGTCCCTGCCTAGTGTTTTAGCCATGTCTGTTGCAATGGCTTTATACTCGTCTCTTTTAAGTTTCAAAATATGGAGTTTCTCGTGCGAATCGTCTTCCCCAATCTCATCTTCGAGGTGAAGTATATCATTTTCAAGGTTTGTCATGTCTTTATACTTCTCCTTGCGTACCTCAGCTATTAACGATAGAGCCTGTCCCCTTATCACTGTTTTAAATGCCTCCCAAAAGGTCTGGGATGACCCAACCGACCCCTCATTTTCTTGAAAATGGTGGTCAAGTGCCTGTAGGAGCTCTTTCTTTACTTTGGAGTTTCGGAGAAACCACGGGTTGATGGGTGCGATACTTTCCACCCTCTGTTCACCCAGAACCATTTGGGCCCAGACCGGGGAGTGATCTGATATCCCTCTAGCCATGTGTTTTATGTCTTGTATGTTGGCGATCTGAGACGCTGGCACCAGTAGATAGTCTATTCTAGACATGCTGTTGTGTGCCCCTGAATGGAAAGTGTATTGGGTTCCGTCCGGGTGGTATGTCCTCCAGACATCCATTAGCCCTAGGGCATCCAGGAAGTCTGGGAGCCATCTGCTCGTGGCGCCAATGTCCCGGGGTGGATAGCGATCCAGGGGTCCAGACGCTACCGAGTTGAAGTCCCCTCCCACAATCGTGTGGCCCTCTGGGAAGGACAGCATAACAGCACCCAGGTCTTTAAATGTAGAGCCCTGCAGGCCCGACGGAACATATACAGTCATAATAGTGAGTGTTTGACCCTCCCATTGTCCCGAAATCGCTGAATAGTGACCCAGGTCGTCTGACCATGTGTGTTGTATAGATAATGGGAAAGAGTGTTTGAGCATGACACCCATCCCTCTAGACCCTGAGGTAAAGCCGGAGTGTGCCACTAATTTGTAGCCCCACCTATTCAGTGCTTTGCATGTATTTCCCACCAGGTGAGACTCCTGAAGTAGCACCACGTCTGGGGAATGTCGTTTGATGTATTGTAGTACAATGCTGCGTTTAACTTTATTCCCGAGCCCATTGACGTTCCAACTTAGGAGCTTAAGGCTCTTGTCCCACTACGTATTCATTGTATGTGATGTAAATTGTATCATGTTCTCGTCTCTTGCTGGTCATCCGTATCTGTAGTGTGTACAACTGTCTAAACCCCCCCACCCCACCCTTCCCGCCCACAACCACCCTCCATTTCCATGTGTCAGTGTAGGACTAGTTGTCTTGAATCCCGGAATTATGTCGTCGAAAACAATAATCAAAAAGAATATTATAACAACCAAAGAAAAAACCCCATAAACTGTTCCCCCCCTCCCTGCTACCTTGCTGCGTAGGTTTAAAACTACCCACATCTCCACCTAGCAGAGCGCCTGTCGCCCAATGAACCAATCAACTGTTGTGAGGGCTGTCGGGTGACGCCGTCCTGAGGCACCCAACACCAGCCCAGTTCAGGAGAGTATCGTTGCTGTGCGCTATCAGGCCTACAGTGCCAACCCTCTGAAAGTGTGCCATCCCCTGCCACAAAGTCAAACGTTATACATTACTGTTTGCTGCAACGAGTCTTTGAATCCAGTACAGAGGAGGTGAGTTCAGTCTCCGTTGGCCTCTAGGGTCGCTGGACTCATAGATCTTGACCGCCAGGATCACTGGTTTCGCTTGTCCGGTTCCTCACGTCCTCCCGAGGAGCCCGGCGAGCATTCACGGGTGTCTCTCCAGCCTTCCCCAGTTCGTGATCTGTCTTTCCTTGTATTCCCTTCGTCTAGCCATGTCTGCACTTCCGACGAGGTCGTGAAAAACCCAGGATTTCCCATTAGCAATAATTTTGAGCTATGCTGGGAAGAACATCATATATTTGATGCCCTTGTCTCTTAGTGCTAATTTCACACCGTCAAACGTGCGCCGTTCCTGCTGCACCTTAAGAGTAAAGTCCGGGAAAAACCTCACGGTAGTGTTCTCGTACTGGAGATCCCCATGGAGCCGAGCAGCCTGTAGTATAGCGTTGCGGTCTCTATAGTTAAGGATCTTGGCTATGATCGTCCTAGGGGTTGCTCCTAGTTTCGGCGGAGGGACCGGGGCTCTGTGCGCTCTCTCCACTGTGAAGAGGGTGGAGAGTCGCTTAGGTTTAAGGTGGTTCTGTATTAGATCTTCAAGGAAGAGGTCCACACTAGGTCCCTCCGCCCCCTCTGGGACTCCCACCACTCGGATGTTGTTGCAGCGGGCCCGTCCCTCCTGATCCTCCAGCTTCAGGGCCACCTGACGGTGTTGTTGGACAAGTTATTGAACTCTTTCTTCCAGTTTGCGTGTGGTGTTTTGTAGCTCAGTGATATGCACCTCCGTCTTTATTACTCGTTCCAATGTCTTATTCATGTCCGCACTGAGCAGGTTCATTTCAATCGAGACTTTGTCGATTTTTGTTTCAAGTGTTGTTCCCAGACCCTGGATGGCCGCCATTATTGAGCTGAGTGATGGTTCCGGTGTAGTAAGCATGACCACGCTTGTAGGATGAGGTTCAAGTAGGTTTATTCAGGCAAGTAAACAGGTAGCATAAATCCTCATCATCAGGTGTATAAGTGCTGTAGGGCAGCCCCACCAGGAGCAGCCTGCTAGCTGCTCAGCCCACATCCACCAACTGTCATCACTCATCCAGTCACCCAAACATTCCACTCATGGCCCATTCACCAACATTCCATACGGAGCACACACACACAGGCTGAGCAGCTAGGAACAAGATAACATAGGGAATGAATCATAATGCAAGAATGCTACATTATCTCTTCCCTATTGAACAGAAGCATAACAAAGCAAAACATTGAAACTATAAACATGAAAGTAAAACTATAAACATGAAAGAACAGCAAACGTAAACAGTCCACAACCCAAAGACGAGGGAAACACCACCCGCATCACAAAATGGATAGGAACTGGTGCAATAAGAGTCAAAAGCCCAGACCCAGGGATGACGGGAACACTGCATCACGAGAGGGAAAGGAACTAGAGACAAGAAGGAAAGATGGATAAAGAATACCCATCCCCCTCCTCTAATAAGGAAAAATGAATGTCAAAATGTAAGCTCTCCATATGAGGAGACTAGTCATGTGGACCAAAGGGACTGAAACCCAATATCCTGCCCCCAACTTAAACAAGGGACAACGTGTAAATTCATATATACTCTACATGTGAGAAGACACGACATGTGGACTAAAGGGACTGAAACCCAATATCCTACCCTCACTTTTACAAGGGACAACAATGTTAAGTATATGCTCTCCATGTAAGGAGGCAAACAAGGACAAAACCCTGCACACAGGAACCAAAACCCTACAACAAAATAGTACGTGCGGCACAAGGTGTCTTACGCACACAGGAACCAAAACCCTGCAACAAAATAGTATGTGCGGCACAAGGTGTCTTAAGCACACAGGAACCAAAGAATAAACCCTTGAGTCAACCCTCATGTAAGGGCACTAAAGCTTGCAATGTAGATAAGGGAACACACACACACAGGCTGAGCAGCTAGGAACAAGATAACATAGGGAATGAATTATAACGCAAGAATACTACATCCGGATTGTCAGTTTGTCCGCCTGAGGCCCCATCTTCTATCATTGACTGTTTTGGGACTGCATATTTGTCTAGCTTATTAGACTGCACCGATGTGCCCCCTTTCGGTTTCATTTTGTGTTGGTTCCCGTTGTTGTTTATTTGGCACAGTTTATTCCCTTGGTTCAGTGCAGATCCTATTCTGTTTTTAAGGGCAGTTCCAGTAACCAGGGCGGGCTTTCGTCCGTTAATCGAACCCAGTGTCAGCGGGGCAATCGCTGCCCCCGTGCTCCCTCCGATGTGTTAGTTCTGGGGGTATCTGCGCCCCTTGAAGCTGGTCCAGCTCTGGCACCACCCAGGAACCTTGTATGTAGCTCGGCCCTCTCTTTCAGTGAGTGATGCGCCTTTTCTGTGTTTGGGCGCCGGGGTGTGTTGTCGGTCCAACCAAGCCTCACCCGGGCTCGGGTCGGCGCTTCTGGAGCTGGCGATATGTTGTTCTTCTGCACGGTTTTGCGCAGTCGCACCCGGCGGATAGATCTTTTCCACCGTCTCAGTCCTCCAATGAGGCCTTCAGGGTACTGTTCAGGCGTGTGGCGTGGCGCAGTTGGCCTAACGGATACTGTCCTGCGCCACCCACACCTCGACATTCAAAGCCGGGCCCCAAGGGGATCGGTCGCTGATTCCACCACGCTTCACCATGAGTTTCCAGACTCTGTCCCCCCACTGACCCAGCCTTGTCTTGTGCGCAGCAGGAGTCTCTGCACTGCCTCTTCAGGGGGCAACCAAGGAGGGGCTCCCTCCCCAGCCGACACCCCCGGTAACTCGGGTTCAGGGCCACGGTGCCGACTCCGTTGCGGTATCAGGAAACGCTGCACCTGATTTTAGCCATTCACCTCTGGTGCTTCCGCCATTGCTGGATCATTGTCCACTCTTGGGGGGGAAAGTCTTTCTCAATCGGGGTAGAGCGCTCTGGTGAGAGAAACCTTGCCGTTCTTTGGCTTCTTTGCTGGTCGCTCGCGGCACTGCGGGTCTCTCAAACGGGCGCCCGCTCCTCAGGGTCGCTCCGAATGAGCGGCCGCCTGGCGCGAGGGTCCCCCCCGGTGCCTGTCCCAGTGAGTGTCAATGCGGGCCTCCGTCAGAAAGGGGAGCCCCTTATCTCTTACGCCGGTGCAGGTGTGCGCCGAGCCTGCATCTGAGTCCGCTCGACTATTGTGAGGCCATACGGGGAGGGCCCCCAGTCCGCCCCGCTCAATCAGGGCACTCTCTATGCGCCATTGCGTCTGCCGATCTTACCATTATTCCGTGGCCCTTCGATGCCGCTCGGCCCCTCAGGTCATTCCGGGCGGGATCAGCACTCAGTTGCGGATTTTCAGGGCCCTGCCTGCACGCCCACGGGCTCCACTCAACGGCAACACCTCCGCTCACGGCAGGTCAAGTCGGCGACGTGCTACTTGAGCACCGCCCATTCCCGCCAGGCCTCCGTACGTTCTTTGCTCCCAGTGCCGCAGTTAGTTCCAAAGGCAGTTCCGGGGCATTTTCTTCGGAAATTTCTCCATCGTTCGGTGCGGTGGGCTTTCCGCTGGCACTGCAGATCGCAGCTGCGCCGCAACTGTTGGAGAAGTGAAGGATAATTAGGGCTTCTGTCGTGGCCCCGGCGGAGCTCTCTCCCTAAGCAGCCATCTTGGCTGACGCCAGGCCACGCCCCCCGCAAATCATACTATTGAATCCATGCAGAACTGACTCAAAAGTTTGTGGTTCTGTAGCATTGTGATGGGTAGTAACCTGATGTTACATACCAATGTAATTAAATTGTATTTTAATAATGACACATAGCATTACATGCAACACTTCTGCTTCTACGTGCTGTAAGTAAAAGGTTACACTATTATCAAAATAAGTGGTACAAGATTTTGTGACCACCAGGGCCAGACTGGCCATAGTGGACACTGGGTGTTTCCCCGGTGGGCCGGAAGGGTGGGGGCTGGTTTTCCAATGGTGGGGACCGTTTTTGTTACTGGGGGTCGATTTTGCAGCAGTGGGCCTGCCAGCAGTGCCCCACCTCCCCTGGCTGGTCGGACGTATTTGCCAGGGCTTGTTTGCTATCCCAGTCCGGTCCTGGTGACCACAGATCGATTGAATGGTAAGCTGGCCTTGCCAGGACTCAAACTTGTGACCTGCATATCATTGAATGCTTAACTTACTGAGCTGTCCTGTTGGCTACATTGTGTGCTCTATAAATACCCGTTATTAGTATAATTATGCACAAATATCTGTAAAGATGCCACATTACATTACATTAAATTTGCTTACTTAGCACAGAGGCTGAGGTTTAGGGTTCTTTGATGCAAGGTAACGCCGCACCATAGTTCTGCACTACCTTTCGCCATAGGGAGAAAAGAAAAATGCAAGATATTATTAGATTTGACATGTTTGGCATGGTTTACGGTCTAACTTTTTGCTTCAACTCTCCTGTTTGCTAACTTCATTTTTCCAAGCTTTAGGACTCTGCGCTCATTCCAACTGATAACCAGTGCTAAAGTACTTGTGCTCTCTCCTTAAAACATGGTAGAATTGGCTTACACACAATTGCATATTTAAGTGTACCTGTAAGTTCCTAGTAAAGTGGCACTACCTGTGCCCAGGGCTGAAAATTAAATGCTACTAGTGGGCCCGGTCACTGATTATGCCACCCATTTAAGAAGCACTTTAAACATGTCTCAAGCCCGCTATTGCAGCCTTTGTGTGTGCAGAGTTAAACTGCCACTTCAACCAGGCAAAATAAATTTTTGCCAGACCCAAACCTTCCTTTTTAATACACATAAGCCACCCCTAGGGTAGGCCCAGGACAGGCAAGAGGGCCAGATGCAATCTTTTAAAAAGTAGTACATTTACTTTTAAGTTTTACATGTCCTAGTAGTGAAAAACTCTTAATTTCATATTTCACTACTGCAAGGCCTACCTTTCCAATAGGATAACATTGAAGTTTCTTATTACATTTAATAAACTGTAATTTCTAAATGGAGCAAGTGATCAGTTCATGTTTGGTGTCTTTGGAATTGTAATGAAAAATCCAAACTTATGGTGAAGTCAGATTTTCAATGAAAATTTAGAAAATGCTTCTTTTAGAAAGTTGAAAATGAGAGCTGGATGTGATGCACTCCTTCCCTTTCGTTTTTCCAAATTTTTTAACTGTTTTAAATGATGATCCAGGCAAAATCTTGGCGTGCAATCTCAGAAATGTGCTTTGTCCCAAGGCACGAATTGAATAACAAGAAAATATCTGGTGCGTCGCCACGAACCAGTTTCAGGTCGCACTGACGATCAACTGTCTCAGTAAACCATCATTTAATCTTACAATTAGTCATATTCCTCCATTGTTATCTGTTTAACTTTATAATTCAAACGGAGGCGGTGTGATGTAAAAACCTTTTATTGCTCCAGGAATGCCCATCCGGGCTTTTTCCGACCGCTCGGTAAATCACTTTTCATTGCAAGTAACCAAATTGGGAGTCCACCCAATGCATTTTGGGCTATTCGCCCTTCGTCAGGGGTAACTAGAATTCAAATTTAAAAACAGCCCATCAGAAACCATGTCAAAATGTATTTTAAGCTTTGCCACAAACACATTATACAGTACATCTAGTGCTCAAACATTTGTTATACCTAAAAATGTGCATTCATGTTATCCAATACTAACAAAAAATAATTAAAAAATGCACCGGTTCGCCCATAGTCAAAAAAACAAGACCAACACATTGGGCCCTATTCCGATGTCGCTCGGAAAACGCTACGACCGACTCGGTTCGGGAATTTTTGCCGAGCGACACGTACGCGCTCTCTCCGAACGGCGGAGTACGATGCAATGCGTGTTAAATACAAACGACTCGCACGGAGAACAATATTGACGACCGACTTGTACGGAAATGAATCCGTGTGAGCGATCCGTCCGGAAAAAAGCCATATGCGAACCAAGCGTACGTGAACGCTGGAACATAGCGTTGAGTCATTGGGACAGACTCAGACCACCCTGCCAATACATGACTAAGCATCCGGTGCGGTCAACGGAACGTTTCTGTAATGCCCAACAAAATCCAACATAAATAGACAGAACAAGTCCAAACAAGCATTGGCAATGTTAAAATAAAATGTTTTCAAAAAAAGCAAAAAAAATAAGGAGATTCAAAATAAGCCACACCCACAACTCCTCCTATATAAAGGGCCAAAAACTTACCCATGATCTTTTGCTACCTCAACAGAACTGCCTGCACATACCACCATTACACTGCATCAGACACACACTCACAACTCATCCACCACACAACCTGTACACTACTAGCACCTGTTCACTACTACACTCACAAACACACACACATTAACTCATATACACTCACCCTCACCTTCACACTCCCCCTCACACACATCTCCATCACCATGCCCCCAAAGAAGAATCCAAAGTTCACAGACAATGAGTTGGAAGTCATGGTAGATGAAATTCTCAGAGTTGAGCCCCAGTTATTTGGGTCCTTAGTCCAACAGACCCCCCTGTCCCAGAAAACCAGGATGTGGGAGAGGATAGTCAACAAGGTGAACGCTCAAGCAACTTGCCTGCGCACAATGGAGGATATCAGGAACAGGTACTATGATGTGCGAAGGAGGGTCAAGAAGCTGATTGGCAGAGACAATGCCCTCAGCCAGCGGACCGGCGGTGGCCCTCCTGCAAAACCTGTGCACTTCACTTCCTGGGAGGAGAAGGTGCGTGCCATCCTTCCACCGGAGGGCATCCATGGATTATAAAGAGTACCAGAGCCTGGTGAGTACATAACCAACTAGCCAATATTGTGAGCTACTACACACCCACAGACATCACTGTCAAGGAAACAGTGATACCAATCACTGTCAGCAAAGCCATAAAAATAATAAGCTAATGAGCATGTGACGTGTATGCCATTTAGACAAACAAAATACATGCAATCTCTGAGTAACATGTAACCATTTCATGACAAGTACCTACTTTGCCAAATAAAAAGCAAGGCTTGGTGCTCAAAACAGCAGCCACCACTGTCAGCCATCTTGACAGCACTGTTTCACTCATTCACAGGAAACCTGAGTCACAGGAAGGGTGTCACGGATGGCTGGGAAGGTGGGTGTGGCAAAAAGCATGATGGGAGTTGAAGTCACAGGTAACAATCCTCCACCCACATGGCCCAACAAGCACACCTTGAACTATGCTTAGCTCACAGGGAGTTGAAAAGTACTGTCAAGATGGCCGACACAGGTCTCTGGTACGGGGAGCACGAGGCCCTCATGGGAGTTGTGGTCCAACAGACAACAGGCACCACTATCAGACATCTTGAATGTCAAGTTTCTCTCACTGTCATGGAAGCATGGTTCATGATGCTCAACCTGCTATGGCTGGGAGGAGTAGTGGTAGCCCCGACTACATCTACCACCAGGCCCTGTCCCACACACCCCTACCACCACCACCAAACAGCACACCTGTTACCATGCTGTCCCTGAGAGTGAAGACAAATGTACTGGCAAGATGGCTGACACCGTGATCTGGAGTTGGCAGCACAAGTCCCTGATGGAACTTGTCCTCTAAAAATCTATTAGCATTAACAACCTTTCTGCAATGTCAGTTGAAATATCAGATTTCACAAAGATGAAAAAACTGTTCACCAACTCACAGCAAGGCAGTGGTAACCAAACACCAGTCACAGGAATCAGATATATTGTATGCACACATTCATCAACAGGAAACCAAGGTCACAGGAGGGTGTCAGGGATGGCTGGGAAGGTGGGTGTGGCATAAAGCATGATGGGAGTTGAAGTCACAGGTAAAAATCCTCCACCCATATGGCCCAACAAGCACACCTTGAACTATGCTTAGCTCACAGCGAGTTGAAAAGTACTGTCAAGATGGCCGACACAGGTCTCTGGTGTGGGGAGCACAAGGCCCTCATGGGAGTTGTGGTCCAACAGACACCAGGCACCACTATCAGACATCTTGAATGTCAAGTTTCTCTCACTGTCATGGAAGCATGGTTCATGGTGGTCAACCAGCTATGGCTGGGAGGAGTAGTGGTAGCCCTGACTACATCGACCACCAGGCCATGTCCCACACACCCCTACCACCACCACCAAACAGCACACCTGGGACCATGCTGTCGCTGCGAGTGAAGACAAATGTACTGGCAAGATGGCTGACTCTGGGCACTGGTGTAGGGAGCACAAGTCCCTGATGGGATATGTGATCAAAAATAGATTTTTAATAACATACCTGCAATGTAACTGGAAAGATCACCATTCTCAAAAATACTAACTTAGCACTAACCCACAGCAAGGCAATGTGATCCAAACACCAGTCACATGCAGCAGCCAATTTGTTTGCACACATTCACTCCCAGGAAAGCAGAGTCAAAGGAAGGAAAGTTGAGTTTGCTGAGAAGGTGGGTGTAGCTGAAAGCATGATGGGAGTTGTAGTCACAGCCAACAGTCCCCCTCCCACATGGCCCAACAATCCCACCTTGAACCATGCCCATCTCACAGGGAGTGGAAAAAAACTGGCACGATGGCTGAGTCTGGGCTCTGGTGTGGGGAGCACAAGGCCCTGTTGGCATTTGTGCTCAAACAAACACCAGGGACCACTGCCAGACATCTTGAACGTAAAGTTTGACTCACTGTCATGGAAGCATGGTTCATGGTGGCCTATCTGGTCTGGGGGGAGGAGGAGTGCTAGCTCTGACTACATCTACCAGCAGGCCCTGTCACACACACACACACACCCCTCCCACCAACACCAAACAACACACCTGGCACTGGGCTCTCCTTGAGAGTGAGTGAAAATCTACTCCCAAGATGCCTGATACTGGGCTCTGGTGTGGGGAGCACAAGGCCCTGTTGGGAATTGTGCACAAACAAACACCAGGCCACCACTGTCAGGCATCTTCCCATCGCTGTTTCACTCACTCACAGGAAAGCAGAGTCAAAAGGAAGGAATGTTGTGTTTGCTGGGAAGGTGTGTATAGCTGAAAGCATGATGGGAGTTGTAGTCACAGAAACAGTCCCCCTCCCACATGGCCCAACAATCCCACCTTGAACCATGCCCATCTACAGGGAGTGGAAATGTACTGGCAAGATGGCTGACACATGGCCCTTATGTATGAATTGGCTACAAGTCACAACTAGGCCCTGGGCTTCTCACACCAGTCCCCACTCCCAGCCATCTTCACTGTACATTTCCACTCACTGTCTGGGGATGCATTGTTCCAGGTGTGCTCCCTGGGCTGGCTTTGAAGGTGTGGGGAGTACAGGACATGGTGTGAGTTGCAGTCATAGCACTCATCACTACCCACACACAAAGCAACATGTCCATCAGTGACAAGGGATACCTGACAGTGAATGGAAGGGCCACAACAAGATGGGTGACACTGTTGCATGGTGTCATGTACATAAAGCACTGTTGGGAGTTGCATTCAACTCCTACATCATGCAGCGTTGTCAGCATCCTTGCAACTACACTCCCCTCACGGTCATCAATACTTTGTCCACGAAGAGTAAGCTGGACTGGGTGGGAGGAGGGGTACAATTTCCAGCAGCATAACACAAGCACACAAACCCCTGTACCTCACAGCTCTGAGCCTGAAAAAGCTAGAAAGCAGCCTTGGTTAACTCACCTGTCCATGGAGGACAAGGACAATATACATGATGTGATCAGGCACAAAGCTAAGCAGTCAAACCATTTGCTACTGACAGCCATTCACATGTGTGCAATGAGATAAGAACTAGGAACACATTAATCAAAATACCATAAACCAAACACCATATACATTCCGGTCTGTGATTGTGTAGGTAGCCACACCAATTTGACTGCAAACGACATGCACAAACGCCAGCACACATGCACATATCTTGAAACACATCGTAAGAGGAAGCATTTGAAAAGCACAGATGTGGGAAATACCAACACATCTGTGTCATGCACAGGCTGTCACTTGCCAGTAAATGCCTATGTACAGTCAAATGAACAAAACATGCCCATTCATGCACAGAGCTGGACATGCTCAGCAAAACACTTCTTGTTATAATCACAATGTCTGCTGAAAACATAGACCTGGGTTTGTGACCATACAGGAGTATTTAAGGTACCTAGACTCATCATAATGTACAATAGCTAATGTAATGTGTATGATATGATGAACTGTGCAAAAACTCTACAAACTTTGTGTCTCTCATCTTACCACAGGGCCTGCTGGGGACACTGCAGGAACAGAACACGAATCCCAGTCCCAGACTCTGGATGACCCTGAGCTCTCCGGTGTGGACGTCTCTCAGCCATCAATGGATGACGAGGGACTACCTGGCCCCTCGGCGTGGCTCAGCATGCAGCACCAGCAGCTGTGCCTCCAGCTCCACCTGTGGCCACTCCTGCAACATCTGCCAACACCCAGATGACCACTACCCACACAGACACACAAAGACAACAAGACACAGAGAGCACAGCATCACAGGGCACTCTGGAGTTGGCAGACAGCAACACCACTGTCAACGATGAAGGAGTTCCAGTGTTGTCTGTGCCTGCAACAACTGGTCCTGCTCATGTGGGTAGGGGTGGTGGGAGGGTTTGTAGGGAAAGGTCACATCAGGCAGCTGGTACTGATGAACAAGCTGACCCACAGTTGGCAAGCATTCTCCATGCCTACCGAGATTGCACCGGAGACTTTGGCCAGGTAGTTGGGATCCTCAGGGACATCAAACAACAGCAGGCTGCCCATCATGCCAACATGGAACAACACATGGCAAGGATGGAGGACAAAATGGACAAAATTGAAGACCTGACTGTGGTGCACAAGGACATACTCACCTGTGTCCGCCAGATTGCTACCAACATGACCCCACCTCCCTGTGTGCCCAACACATCTGTTGCCTCTACATCTGCAACTGCCACAGGGAGGGATGAGGACTCTGGCGGAGAGTCCCCTGCACCGCGGCAGCCTGCACCTGAGGTTCCCCCCCCCAAAAAAAGAGGGGTTGTCCTCCGAAGGACAAATGAGAGACAGATGGCTATGCATCCCCCAGGGAGTGACAACCTGCTCCTGATATCCTCCATTGTGTGCTAAGCGTTCACTCTGTTTAATGTCACAGAACTTTCCAAACTGGGATGGAGGGTCTAAGTTGGACCAATGACTCAAATGACTGTGGACTTGGCTCTGAAAATTTCATCTCCTGGCACTACCAACTCCTCTGTGAACTTTGGACTCCCAACCTTTGTACAGCACTATACCTTTTATTTTAAAATTCACACAGGCACTGTAATAAATCAATATTCACACAATACTTGCTTCTGTCGTGAATGCTAAACTGTTTTCTGATTGAAAAGATTATCCAAAAAGCTAGGAATGGAATGACAATGACATTGGCTGAAATACAAGTACATCTGTCTATCCAACTGTCTTGTGAGTAAATGTAACCTGACACATATGGGAGATACACACAAGGTCATCACAACACACATAGTACATGACATACATCCTCATTGCCTCCACTCATCTAAAATGAAAGCACCTTCATATGCACAAACAGTATTCATTGTTTGATAAACTGCACATCTGGGCACATATACAGTATGTACAACGACCCTGATGTATTTAAAGGTCCACAAAAGAAACAGCCCACAGAGTTAGACTTAGGTACGCCCAAAGAAGACAAAATCAGAATCTGCTCATGGAACATTCACAGGTTCAGCGAAATGGGCCAAGACCCAGAGACCTAGCCTTTCTTCAAAGATTCGACATTGTCTTATTACAAGAAATGTGGAACCTGACACCAAAACCAATTACGGGATATATAGAATATCATGTCATGGCGGAAAAAATTTACAACTATGGGCACCCAAGGGGTGGGCTGTCAACTTATGTTACAGAAAAATTAGTTTGGCAATCGGAGGAACTTGACACGGGAGAAAACTGGCTTCAAATCATCAAACTGGAGAGTAACAATCTTGTAAATACAAAACCCTGGCAGCTATTGATTTTAAATATATACATCCACCCCAACAAAAAGCGGAAAAAGGATAAACTGGTAAGCCTGATAAACTTGATAAAGGTTCTGCAAATTAGCCATCAAAGTTGTGAGATGATAATTACAGGCGATTTCAATTTGAATATAATAGGGAGCAAGGTAAACAAGAGACCAAGCCAAAATGATTTAGAGGTTAGCAATCTAAAATGCGATTTGAAACCTTGGGTTTACACATTACAAATGGGAAAACAAAGGGAGACCAACCAGCCGGCATCACATTTTTGAGCGGGAAAAAACAATCAATCATCGACTACACCATGGTCAGTAAAGAATTATACCACACAGTTGATTCGTTTCGAATACAACCCCGCCCGGAAAGTGACCACCTGCCGCAAGTTTTGTCTCTCAATGCAAAGCTGTTTCAGAAAAAGAAAACAACTGCCTTAACAGAAATGCCCGTAACATATAACCTGAGGAAACTAAAATGGCGCGGAACAAATATCACACAAATAATGGACGCAGTGCACAAATACATTAATGATAGTGGGTCGCAGTGTACCCAATCGTTAGAAGACGTTTGGGAGAAACTAGGTAGGATTTTATTAAATAAATTTCCGGTACTCCCAGGACGTCAAGGTACACTAAGAAGAACTAATGACCCATGGTACAACATACATCTGCACAACCTGAAAAGGGAAATCCAAGGGAAGCTAGAAAAACAGCCATTGCTGCAAGAGCGGGAAAAACTGAAAAGAACAATAAAATTACAGACATGAGGAAGAAATACAAGGAGAGGTGTAGGGTAGCAAAAAAGGAATACATGGAAAACCTCTGGGAGAAATTACTTTGGGCCAGTAAATTGCCAAACAGTTGTGAATTTTGGGGCATAATAAACAAGTTAACAAAGGGAACAGGAATGCTCCAAAAAGCAGGAATAAGTGAGAAAATCTGGGTACAACACATTCAAAACGTATATAATAATACAAATAACGAAAAGACAATGAGTTCGGAAACCGGGCTGGAAGCTCCGCAGGAGGAAATGCTTTTTCAGGATAGAGTACAACCAGAGGAAATCCCACTCAATCAAGATAAAGTACAATCTGAAGATAACTCACTGGAACCATGCTATAATGGCTCAAATACCTTAACCAACAATACACAACTAAAAGGAGTAATAAAAAAACTGAAGACGGAGGGAGCAGCAGGGCCAAACGGCCTTCCGAATGCACTTTTAAACATGAACAGGACTTTTGGGCAAACTATCATACGCCGCTCTTCAATCACTTATACTCCCAAAATAAGATCCTTGATTCTTGGAGAGGGAGCCTATTTCACCCCATATACAAGAACGGTAGTCGTAACAAGCCTAGTAATTACAGGCTAATAGCCCTGATGGACGTTGAAGCAAAACTTTACGCATCCTGTATATTATTACAATTACAAGAATGGATGGAGGTGAAAGACATAATTCCCAAATATCAAACCGGTTTCAGGCGAGGAATGGGCACAAGTACGAACTTGGCAGCATTGGCAATCCTCACGGAAAAAGCAACACTCAAGAGAGTAGGCCTTTATGCATGTTACATCGATTTAAAATCTGCCTTTGACAGAGTCCCACAAGATCAACTTTGGGAAAAAATGAAAGGATGGGGAGTACCACATCAACTAATTAACACCATAGTAGCCCTCCACAGCAAAACCTGGGCCAGGGTGAAGCTGGGAGATGGCAGTATAGTATCATCAAAGATTGACATAAACATAGGTCTGAAACAGGGGTGTGTTTTGGCCCAAGCCTTTTCAACTTGTACCTTGCTGACTTGCACATCCATTTGTTAAAAATAAACAGCCATCCACCGAAATTGGCAGAAGACCACATACAGTATCTGCAATACGCAGACGATATAGTGGTCTTGAGCCAAACCCCAATTGGTTTACAGAGAGTCATTGACCATCTGACAAATTATTTTGACCAACAAGGGCTGGAGATTAACAAGAAAAAAACAAAGGTGGTGCGTTTAGCGGGCCTAAGGCCAAAAAAATTCAGGTGGTTCGCCAAGGGTGAACAAATTGAGGAAGTTGGCACATACAAGAATTTGGGCATCAACTTAGGGCGATGCATGTCCTTTACTGATCAAAAAAGAGCAATAAGAGCCAAGGCCCAAACACTAACCTTTGCATACAAACAGCTGCAATCGAAATTGAGTTGCCCCTCATATAGCCATCTCTTAAAAGTTATGGCAGCACAATTACTTCCAACGCTGGCATACGGTTTAGAAATATGGCATGGCCGGGAATTTGAAATTTTAAACGAGTTACAGACAAAGGTGTATAAAGCTGTTTTTAACCTTCCCAAAGCCGTGTCTCCAGCACAGGTTCGCCTGGAATTTGGGCTCCAAAATCAAAAATTCCAGAGACAATCAGTTTTCGTGAAACTATGCTGGAAACTCCGCGCCTCGGAACCTGGCTCCATGAATCATCTATGCTGGACAGAAATAAAGGCCCAGTTAGAAGGAAAAAAAACGTATTTATGGGGCGAACACTTAAGATCAGCTCTGATGGAATTAGACATCAAAGAGGAATGGGACAGTAAAATGGAGAGGGTGGCGTTCAACAGAGTGTGTAACGGCGCCGCAAAAAAACAATCGTTTTTTGAAGATAAAAATACATTGGTAAAACGTAGACACTCTTGGACAGTGATAAATTCTTATGTAAATCTTAAACCGCAAGCTTACCTAGCAGCACACTTCAGATTGACACTAAAAAAGAGGTATATGCTGTATCGGTTTGGAAACTATGAAACCAAGGACTTGCGACCGACATGGAAAGGGAAACACCAAAACGCAAACTGTCGTCTATGTGGATATTATAACGAATCTTTATGCCACGTGATGTGTGTCTGTCCTACAGTCAAAGAAGCTAGAAGGACGCTTTTAAAACCAATTTTAAGAGAATTTAACATTCGTACATGCAGGCAGACTATAACCCGCTGGACGGGGGGAACATCAAATATCTTAATTTGCCGAGGGGCGAAGCTCTTAACTCTGATTGACTCACTTTTAAGAAAGGCGGACATAGAACCTGTAAATAAGGTGGCAAATGAGTTGGAAAAGTCTGCATAACAGAGACATAATGATGCACTTTTTCCGATATGTCATTTTAATTTGCATTTTATAAAATAAAAAAAAATGTTTTTAGTACTATGCTTTACGGTTGTAAAAAAACAAATAAAGAATTTTCAACCCATATACAGTATGTAAAAGATTGCTGGATGTGTGGAAACAGACAAGGCACACCTCAGTGTGGAGCACAGGTTTATTACACAGGCACAACATGTTGCCTCCACAACAAAAGCTAACAAATCACACTGTGAAAATAAGTGCAAATCATACAAGACTTTGTAATTAATTCAGAAGTGTGTGTGTGGCACAGATTCCTGATCCCAAGAAAACTTCCAATCTGTAACTGCATTGTGTGTCTGGGAGGTCACATGTCTCCATCCAACAGCCAAAGGACCCTGTGAAGTTCAGACATAGAACAGTATTTAAATACCAAATATTTTGCATACATCTCCAAGAAACATTTCATACTTCAAATTGGGAACATGTGCACACTAGCTAGGAGTCATCTCACCACTGTACTGGTGACCATACTACCAAATTAGACACCAAACTACTCCAAGGATCATGTGAAGTATCATACACCCACACATATACAAATATATTGTACAACAGACACATATCATGAAAACAAATTCCTTTCTCAACTCACAATTGCATACTCACAATCATGAGAACAAATTGTTGATTAGCCGTCTCCGAACATCCTCCTCCCCCTCCACATCACTGGCAATATGCCCCAGGCCTGGATCCTCCCCTGCTGGAGGCTGCTGGTCACCGTCACCTTAAATGAGAGGTAGCTCATGCCTCACTGCCATGTTGTGTAGCATGCAACACATGATGATGATCTTACACACCTTCGCTGGTGCATATTGGAGGGCTCCTCCTGTACGGTCCAGGCAGCGAAATCTGCTTTTCAGTAGCCCAAATGTCTGCTCAATCACACGCCTGGTCCGCCCATGTGCCTCATTAAAACGAAACTCAGCTGGGGTGACATCGTTCCTGAGTGGGGTCAGAAACCACGGCATGTTGGGGTATCCAGAGTCTCCTAAATTAAAACAGAAAAGACTCCATGTGTCTGAAAACAGGGTACAACCTGACATACAAGCAATACACAACATAAACAGACCACATTACCCACCAACAAGCCAGGCACGCTGATTTGGCAGCTGAGACATCATCTGTGGGATCCTACTTTTCCTCATAATGTAGGCGTCGTGTGCTGATCCGGGAAAACGCGTACAGACATGTGTGATTGTCATGTCACGAAAAACGAGAGAGGGGCCCTTTATACACCAAAGAGGTGGGGCACCAATACAACAAAAGTCAAAAGAATTCCTCTTTGGTTAACTCAATCAATCAACAACCTAGCATCCCATATCACCAAAATATAAAGGTAGAAAAGCCAACAATTGTTTCTGATATTGCTAAAATAAGTCAATTTATTAAAACCAATATGCTATGTGTGAATAGTCACGAATGCCACATACAATATATAATTCAAATATATACATTTGAAGGTTAAAAACTCACAATTATGAAATCCTTCCGGATAAACGAAAAGCATATAACATCACAATTCATTACACATGATTAAAACAATACAACTTCATAAAAAATAATAACAATCAAAAACAACACAGTGGGAGAACAGACCAGACAACATATTGTGTCATTAAAACAGCATCAGTCCGTGTCGGATCATTTGTTTCTTGTTGGAACTTCAATATCTCTTGCCTCACAAATGTCCCAGAGATCTAGCGTCCTAAAAACAGTAGAGCATCAACGCGTTTCGGTGGGCCTTACAATATCACTGCCACCTTCTTCAGGAAAAAGATATCTCCCAGCCACAGTTTGTTCACTATATAATATAATATATAAAAAACATCACTATTACACATAAAATATTGATACACCCCTAATATAACATTTATACCCTGGTGATACAGTAATTGGTCACAATCATACATTGCCTAGCACTCCAAATTTAAATCAACCACACAGGGTTTCAGTCCAAAAAAGGGTTCACCGAGAGGTATCTTTACTTCACAGCTCCTAGCCACCCTAAATATAGATATCATCACTTATATAGAGGGTCAGGAATTCCCTTGACCTCAGCTTATTAAATGAATTTAATCAGAAAATTTGATGGCATAAATTGGCTCAAGCCTACAATTATCATAGTATAAAAGATGAATTTAAAATAGGTCAAACCTCGACAGAAACCCCACAAATTTAATTAAGGAATCTCCCAGCTGCATGGTGAAAAACATACCTCAATAACAATGAACAGCAGCTTCAGCCAAATGTTGATAAGGGTAATAAAACCTCCCAAATTGGGGAACGTAACCATGGATATTGCTTTTAATCGCACTCAACTCTGTAATTAAATAAAAGGTGTTCCCGGGTAAATACCCAAATCGTGGTAGAAAACCCAAATACTTTCTCTCTTCCTCAAATTTAGCAGTTTACCTCTTTTAGTGTCTCCTTAACAGGGATAACCATGAAAAGATGGCATAAAAGCTCAATAAAAAGTGCTCCGGTACCTAAATATAATAAAGAAAAAATAAATCTCACTAATATACCCTAGAAAGAATCAGTTACAAAGGCCAATTTATAAACCTAACTGTATTAAATACCTTATGTTCGGGTGTATGCTAATATCCTCCGATCGATATCCTTCCGGAGATTTGTACAAATATAGAAATGAGGGCTTTTCTCCTCTTCCTTGGTGGGCTGCTCTTGCCACACCCTCGAATAACTTATTGTCTGTGGGGCAGAAAGATATATAAAAATATCCATAGTAGTACATCTATTTGGTTATTTAAAAGTTACACCTAACTAACTTATAACAATCTCAACAGGTAATCTTTTAATTATGTCCCACATGCTAGCAAATACCGGGACTGCTCACTATAGCAGCTAAATTTCCATCCAGTTAGTTTAAGTTGGCATATCCTCCTGCATGGTACGGAGGTACAAAAATCCACCGCGCCTGCACATGCTTACACTTAAAGTGCTCGCCAGTAGTTATCTCGCATCACACTGGGCAATGTACTAATAACAGTAGCCAAATAACGGAATAAAACCCGGGCTAAACTATATTACAAACCCGTGTAGCTATCGATCTACACTGTGAAAAAAGACCCGAAACTACGAGTACTTTTGAATGCGACCCTGTCTACATCAGCGCCTCCTTACCTTCCGCAACTAGTGTGCACCGGGGCCAGACCTTCGTGTTCAATAGACCCTGTGTTTCTCCTCTGGCGCTCTTATATTACGGAAGATGCTAACAATGTGATCATGTAATCCGAACCACAACAAACGGCCGCCTTCATCGCGGGCGCCATCTTGGAACGGAGCCCTAATCTATCTAGTTCACATTGGAACTCGAGGGCAGTAAAACAATAAATTATCAGTAAATCACTTAAGATAAATTCCATAACATCAATAAACCCCAAGGATATCAAAGCATCAAAGACCATATTCACGAGAAGTAACCATGATTTATAATACCATTGGTCGAATCAACTGACTAAAAACAGACTCTATAAAACGGTATCTATTTAAGGGTGAAAAACATCGAGACATCCTCTAGTCTGGTGTCTAACTAATATCCTTACTGCATAGTTTCTGTACTTAATTTGTAAAGGCCTCATTAATGGTATACTCCTCGAGTCTTTCACAAAAATCTAAATATCATAGTGAATATTTACTTCTAAGCATACAGGGGAAATCATTTACCAAACCCCCATTAGTATCAACAAATGTCAATATAATAATCCTGTTTTCAAATATACATAATACAGGATTCTCCTGGGGATAGGGGGCAGATACCTAATTAACACTAAGAAGTCGTTCCCATTCTTCCCTCGAATTCAGCCCATTACGGACAGTGTTTAGTTTGGAAATGTACCATTGTTCTCTTGCTTTTCGTTTCTGAGTTATGTTACCTCCTCTTCTATCAATGGTTCCTTTTTCCAGAATAAACCATTCTATATCTTGTTCATTGTGTCTAGCTTCCCCAAAGTGCGCCACTAAGGGGGCATTCATTTTATTGGTCGTTATCGCTGACTTGTGCTCAAGAAGTCTGATACGCAGTTCTCTACTAGTCTCTCCCACGTAGCCCAGACCACATGGGCAACGCAAGAGATGCACAATATTTTTGCTACGACAGTTGTTCAACGTTTTTGACACCAGTGTAACTCCATTGTGGGTAATTTGTTTGGTTTGCATACATTGTGCACACACATTGCATGACCCACATCTGGAATTGCCCTAGGCAATGGAATTATCCAATGTTCTTTGCATATTTCGAGGTGCTTCTCTATAGGTATGAACCAATTCATTCCTTAAGTTTCTGTTTCTTTTAAAAGCAAAGAGAGGTTTCTCTAACTTAGTTTCTTCTTCATCATTAAGAATCTGCCAATTTCTATTAATGACATTTTTTACTTTATTGCTCACGCTAGAGGACTGACTGACAAAAACAATCCTATCCATCTTTTTGTCCTTTTTCTTTCCCGTTTTATTGATCATAGAGTCCCTGTCGTAAAATCTCGCTCGCTTGAATGAGTGCATGATCAGCCTCTTTGGATAGCCTCTGTCTCTCAGTTTCCCTTTCAGTATCTCCGAATGTTTATAAAAATCATCAAGATTAGAACAATTTCTCCGAAGTCGGAGAAACTGACTAAAGGGAATGTTGTCTCTTTGAGATTGGGGATGAAAGCTTGAATAATGCAACAGTGTATTCTTATTCATGGGCTTAGTATAAAGTTCCACTGCCAAAACCCCATCACTTTCTTTAATCGTAATATCAAAGAAATCTACTCCAGTCTTGCTATATTGGGAGGTGAATCTCAAATTTGTATCCCTCAAGCTTAACCAGCTGAGGAACTCATCCAATTTTTCCATCTCCCACTCCCAGATGAAAAAAATTTCATCGATGTAGTGGTACCAGCCCGCTACATTTTCAAAAAAAGGGGCCAATTCATTATAAATGTGTTGTCTCTCAAACTCTCCTACATATTAGCAGGCCAGACTTGGGGTGCATGTAGCCCCCATGCTAGTCCCCTTCTTTTGTCTGAATAGTTGGTCTTTAAAAAGGAAAATATTATTTTTAAGAATCATTGAGGTACAGTCAACAATAAATTCTTTATTTACCCCCTCTAGATCCAAATCCCTCAGAACATCCCGCACCACTTCTATGGTGTTCTCTTGGGGGATGTTCGTGTAGAGAGACTCAGGGGTCGATTCCGATCTCGGCCGGTAGGGCACCTAACAGTATTCGTCCGGAAAAAATACCAGCCGAATGCGTGTTCCCCGACCGATTCGTACACTCGTCCCGACGAACAAGTACGATGCGTATAACAACTCATTTTCCGAGCGAGCCGTACTCACCCAATCCAGCTCCTGTTCCCCGCCCGAGCCGGATCCGTGAACGCCGAATCGAGCCGCACGGAAGCAAATACACAGCACCTTCCGGCCGGACTAGTACGATGCGCAATCCGTACGCGCCGAACCCGTCGCTACGTCCGGCACGCTTGAGCATCCGGGCGAGCCGTACATAAGCTCCGTTTCGCGCCACAAGACGATCGACGGCTACGAGACGAACAAGCCTGCTACGAGTACGACTCGAAGACACGAGAAACCCGAACGAGACGATCCAAGCATGAATCCCATTGCGCAGGTCCTACCTATACTCTACATCTATTACCGGGACCGGCACGGACGCGTACGGCGCAGACGGTAAGTCAAACACCAACAATACAAACAAACTACATGTACCCGAAATATGTCACACACACATAGGGATGCACAAATAACGTGCACTAGCAACAGCAGAACCATAGGGGTGGGATGGCCAACACCAATGCCATACACACCCATAGGGGGATGGATGCCTACCACCAACACCACCCTACCACCACCCCTACTCAGGGGGCCTGGATGCCTGCCACTACTACCATCCCCACCCTTAGGGGTATGGATGCCTACCACTACCACCACCCCTACTCAGGGGGCCTGGATGCCTACCACTACCACCACCCCTACTCAGGGGGCCTGGATGCCTGTCACTACTACCATCCCCACTCATAGGGGGATGGATGCCTACCACTACTACCATCCCCACTCATGGGGGTATGGATGCCTACCACTACCACCACCCCTACTCAGGGGGGCCTGGATGCCTGTCACTACTACCATCCACACTGATGGGGGGATGGATGCCTACCACTACCACCATCACTACTCAGGGGGGCCTGGATGCCTGCCACTACTACCATCCCCACCCTTAGGGATATGGATGCCTACCACTACCACCATCACTACTCAGGGGGGCTGGATGCCTACCACTACCACCACCCCTACTCAGGGGGGCCTGGATGCCTGTCACTACTACCATCCCCACTCATGGGGGTATGGATGCCTACCACTACCACCACCCCTACTCAGGGGGGCCTGGATGCCTACCACTACCACCACCCCTACTCAGGGGGGCCTGGATGCCTGTCACTACTACCATCCCCACTCATGGGGGGCCTGGATGCCTGCCACTACTACCATCCCCACCCTTAGGGGTATGGATGACTACCACTACCACCATCACTACTCAGGGGGGCCTGGATGCCTGCCACTACTACCATCCCCACCCTTAGGGGTATGGATGCCTACCACTACCACCACCCCTACTCAGGGGGGCCTGGATGCCTGTCACTACTACCATCCCCACTCATGGGGGGATGGATGCCTACCACTACCACCATCCCCACTCATGGGGGGATGGATGCCTACCACTACCACCACCCCTACTCAGGGAGGCCTGGATGCCTGTCACTACTACCATCCCCACCCTTAGGGGTATGGATGCCTACCACTACCACCACCCCTACTCAGGGGGGGCTGGATGCCTACCACTACCACCACCCCTACTCAGGGGGGCCTGGATGCCTGTCACTACTACCATCCCCACTCATGGGGGGATGGATGCCTACCACTAACACCACTCCTACTCATAGGACGGGTAATGCATGACACAACTAGCATACTCCCACATAAGGAATGACAGAAGATTACATCCCCCCCATCACCATGACAAGTGTGTGTAGTCTGTGTCAAATGCCTACAACACTGAACATGATATTGAACATACAATGTGACCCCCTAGCACATGTGTCACACATAAATGTGTGTGGCCTCCACAATGGAAGCCGACCATGGCCACTGTGGCAATGGGCTTGAACACCCCATCACCACAGTGACCAAAAGGGAAGTGTGCTGTCCCTAGCTGATGCACATTTTAAACAGTGTGGCAATGGGGCCTAAAGCCCCATCACCACAGTGACCAAAAGGGAGTGTGGTGTCCATAGCTGATGCACATTTTGAACAGTGTGGCAATGGGGGCCTAGAGCCCCATCACCACAGTGACCAAAAGGGAAGTGTGGTGTCCATAGCGGATGCACATTTTGAACAGTGTGGCAATGGGGCCTAAAGCCCCATCACCACAGTGACCAAAAGGGAAGTGTAGTCATGGTAAAAAGCTGCCAAAGCCAAACTGCATGGATGAATCCTGGTCACACAACAACAAACACATCAGTAGCATAGTAGTGCTTGTGTGGAGAAGTGTGGCTCAATGGTTAGAGCGGCAGACCCTGATGCAGAGATCTGGCCCGGGACCAGGGTTCAATTCCCGCCTCGGCGAGTCTTGGGCTCAATTTCCTCGGACCTGATAATTCTCGTCTCGGTGCCTATTCTAATCATGGGTTCCACTCTGCAACTCTGGGCAATAGCTTGCTTAATCTCCACAACGGCCCCAACAGCGCTGCGATACCTGGCTTCACCCTGGGGGTGCCCAGGAGTGGACATTTCACAGGGAAAAGCCAGGAAGGGTTCCACAGCGGTATGCGTACAGCGCCAGGACACCTCTTTGGGGGTATAAGTGCGCTTTACAAGTACAAATTTCATTTCATAGCAACATAGATTGGTCGAGGGAAACAGTGCAGTGTCACTGAAACATCGTTTTGGCCATGTGCATACAAACATCACCCATGGGGGCACACATTGTCAACATTCACAAATAACACAATGACAGAAGTGACCATCATAATGCTGACCCACATATCTGCACCAATGGACACACAAATGTAGATATCCTGTGGAGACTGTAGATGTCAGGTGAACACATACCATACCATGGCAGCAATGGGACATACAAACCATGATTATTGTGCTGACTGATGACCTAGGAGTCCCAGGGACAGCAGGGGAAAGCCACCAAACAACATACAGCCAATGGCACACTCAAGATATGCCAATTCAGTGGTGCAAAGGCACAAACACAAACAGGCAGACTCACACTGCATATCAAACACAACAGGTGATGGGGGTGTGCCAGTGTCCCCAGTCAACCACACAACACATGAGGAGGCCTGAATTCCAACCACACAGATGTGTATACAGTGCCATACAAAAGTTACACATGGATCGGATACCCCTATGTGGGCAATCAGGCATTGTTAGATGAGAGGGAGCACAAATTACACATGTCACACAAGCTGTGCTGCAACCACTGCAGTGGGCTGGACTGATGTAGTGGACTGGGTACCCACTGCAGTGCCCGAGTCAGACGTGGTGGTTGTGGACTCCACTGCAGTGCATGACTCCAAGGGAGTGGAAGGGTGGGCAGATGAGGTGGGCAGGACAGAGGGGGGGGCCCGGTCTCCACAACAGTGCCACAAACAGGCAGAGCGTCTGGGTTGGGGGTGGAAGAGCAAGTGGCAGGGGGGAGGGCCTAAGCAGTCTGGGGATGCGGTATCGGTGTGTGGGGGAACCTGGGGCAGGGTGTGGCGGGGGAACCTGTGCAGTGGTGGACTGGGGGATGGAGGAGAGAGACTGGGCGGTGGAGCTGCGTGGTGGTGGTGGTGGGGTCTTGCTCTTCCTGGTCCGGGGGACTTCCTAATGGGGTCCTGTGTCTGCCTGCGCCTGGGGGAGGGTGTCCGGGGGCGAGGGGCACTCCCTCTGTGTGGGTGGACTTCCTCTTCCCCCGGTATGCTGGATCAGCAGGATTGGATGGGAAGAGGCCGAGGTCACACAGGAAGATCTGCTGTGTAGGTGGGGTAGCAGGCGAGGCAAAGGAAGGGGTCTTGGAGGGAGAGGATTTGGAGGACTGCGGAGTGACTGTGGATGCCTGTGTGTGTGTTCCCCATCCCCTGTGTCTGTGGTATCAGTCCCCTGAGGATGCTTGTGTGCACGTCTTGCCTTTCTCTTGGGTGTGTCTGTGCTGCTCGTGTCTGTGTGTTTGGGTGACTGTGCAGGTGTGCATGTGCTTTGGACAGGTAGGGGGGCAGGAAGTGTGGATGGGGCAGAGGTGGGAGGGGTGAGGGACTGTTGGAGGAGGGACACTGCTGCTGTCAGGGAGGAGTCCATGGACTTATTGCTCCTCTGTAGGGCAGACATACCCATCGAGATGCCCTCCATGAACGACACCAGCTGTGTCAACAGAGTGGTGTGTGCATGGAGGACACTCAGCATTGCTGTCTGCCCTACATGGAGCTGCCAAAGGAGGTACACAGACTCCTCACTCAGGGCAGCAGGGGACACAGGGGCAGGGGGTGCGGTGCCTGGCACGAAGGAGACACGCTCCCGAGTACGGGAGCCTCCACGGACCTCAGGAATGGGAGCCAATGGGAGGGCGGTGGTGGTGGTGGTGGTGGCGGGGCCAGACAGACTAGCTGGCCTTTGGTGGCTGCTGAGACACGCCTCCACAAGGGAGTCATCGTCCGAGCTGCTGTGGTCCTCAGCTGAGGTGGATGGTGCTGAGGACTCCTCGGTGTGGCTCCCCTCGCCCTCCGTCGCACTGGGTCAGTCTGACCACTCGTCCGATGCTGACCCAGTCTGGCTCCGCTGCTCCTCCTGGTCCGTGGATGTATCTGCAAACAATTAGGGAAACAGACAAACATCAGTCACCTGCACTGACCGCACACACCACAGTAAGTACTGCACATTACAGAGCAAGCCCTGGCATCCTTAGTTGAACATTGCCTAAAGTCCTCACACAGATTCGGGAAGCCAATTGTCAGTCTGATGGTCAACCATGGGACTCACACCCCTCCTGCCCTTGCACCCATCTGTCTGGTGCCTGTCTGATGGTAAGACCCCAGTGTGGACACATGCACCACCTACACAGTTGTTGGACATTGCAGGGAACACGGTGAAGTATGTGAACATGCACACATCACATCTCTTGCCACTGAGTCAGTGCAGGTGTCCGGATAAAGGGATGGCCAGAGTCTAAATAGAAATGCATGTGATGCATACCAGCACCAGACACCATGATGCACCCATGTCCGGATAGTCAATGCCACAATGGGGTGCATGTTGCACATGTCACTCCCCTGCAGGATCAGTCTCAGGAAGTTTAATGCCATGACACAGGAATGCGTGCAAAGTCATACATTACTGTCTCAAGTCACATGGCCATGGCAGCCAGCCAACAACAGTCTGCACTGTGTCACAATCCGAGGGCATGGGGAATGCAAGTTATATGACTGACAAGTGCACATGTCCATCCCCCAAATACCACATCATCTGTACTACTATTTGTCCACGTCATACCAACTGGACATATGGGGGACATGAAACACAACTCTCTGAACATGAGCACCTCACAGTGTGCTGTGAATGACAATACAGCTGCCTGAAAGTCACAGTCGCAAACACCTGTGTGCACAGTCAAGTGATCAGACACCTATAAGTCACAGAAGTATCGTCTATCATGGTCACGTCTTAGATGGCATGCTGAGCCCTAACCGATAAACATACCAGTAGTCCTGACAACGAAGACACAGCACGATGAGACAGAGGCAGACACCTGAGGGTACATTACACTGATCACAACATGCCAGATGATACACGGGAGTGGGAGTACAGAGTGCATTGCATGCCCTGGAGTAGGCATGACTGTCCAGCTCCACCTGTAAGAGGGATGAGTCCTGGACAGTAGGCAGGTGGCTAAGCATGTGTGACACACTGGATACACATACTCCTGAGGCCCAAACATTGTTCCCACCAGCAGCATGGGTGTGTGCCAAATTCCCCAGGGACATGTGGTGAGTCAGAGCAGCAAGCGGACCACATATCAAAGTTACACCCAGATTACATGTCAGAACTTAGGCATTGTGTAAGCAATTGACTCACCCATGAATCGCACAACATAGTCACGGGAACAAATGCTGTCCCCCACCTTGAGCAAAGCTAAATGCAATGACACAGTCCCCAATGACACAATTTCCTGACTATAAGGGCCACACATATGCGTATCAGAGGAGAAGTGGGCATGTCACAAATGAGGGACATGGGTCCTGGACCACATGACTGATGTACTGTGGAAGTTTAACCAGGCCAGAGGAGGGCACATAGCATGTCAGACAAAGTGCACAGTGCAGTCATGGACTCACCCCCTCCTTGCTGCTGTCTGTCCTTCAGCTGCCCATCCAGGTCAGGGAAGATCACCGCCAGGATCCGGAGCATGTGGGGGGTCAGGGTCCGGTGTCCGCCCCTCCTGCGAGGAGGCGACAGCTTCAGCTGGACCCTTGCGATCCTCCGGGTCCAGCTACGAAGGTCCTGCCACCTCTTCTGGCAGTTGCGGATCCTGCACCTGTAGACCCCCACGGATCTTACTTTCCGGGCGATGGTCAGCCAGATTTCCTGCTTCTGGTGGGCATCAACCTGTGAGGATGACAAAGTGAAAAGGCCATTACTACACGTGCAACATATACGTGCATCACACAGTTGGATATACATGTCTCAATCACAGGGGCATATGATGTACACAGGCAGTGCAACAATGGCTATGAACAGTTTGCCAGCAGTCACTACATGGTATCATTGCATGGGAAGTAAACCTAGTTGGAATGCACTGTTACTGCACTGTACCAGTTCAGTGCATGTAACTACACACTTTGGGGTGTGACAACTACTCAGTGGGCATGCTAGCCAGTGGTGTGCACACTGAAAGTCCTGCTAGTCAGACAACATGCACAATTAGTGAGGCAGTGGACAGCACACTCACCTGCTCCCCTGGTTTCCCATACAGCTTGCTGTACTGTGGAAGGAGGCTGTCCAGCAGGGCCTGGTTCTCCTCAAGGCTGAAGGCTGGGGCTCTCTCCACAGTACGTGCCATTGCAGGAGCCAGAGGATGCATAAACAGCAGCAGTGTTGGTGGCAGATGTCGTCCTGGAGCATGTAGTGCAGGCAAGTGAGCTCTCAGGGGAACAGCCAGCATTATATGTGTGCTGCAGAGGCAGATACTGTCCCATGTGTCCAAAGTGATAGGTCCAAGTCGTTTGCATCTTCTGAATCTGACCAATCCATGGAATAGCAGCACTAATACACGCCCACAGCATCCTTCAAATCTTCAACTTCATGACACCCATGATTTTGCAACATTGTTGTGGCTGGCCAACTGAATTCACTGCATCAGACTCGTTGGAGCTTCGAAAACGCGTCCGTTGCCATGCCAGGCCCCAGCCAATGTGTGCGCACCGTTCGGTCCATTGCTGTACAACGCGTATTTCGGGATACAACGCGTACCCGCACACATCATATGCAATGGGCCGGCCAGACACACCGATCGGTCCATTGCTGTACAACGCGTACCTGTACATATCAGTCGCATATGTCACCATGCTTGTCACTGGTGAACGTATGCCAGCCACATATACCTGCCAGAGACCCAGGGGCACACCTACAACACCACACCCAGTCCACACTGTTTCCTGAGGCATGTAAGGCTGCATTTCCTTCTCTGTGTATGGGGGTTAACATGTGGTTTTTGTGGTGGCACTTGTGGGCAGCCACACCCAGGCTGTGCATGTGTTCATGGGGACAGGGTCCTTGGTGTGTTGTGCACATGACCACTGTGATGTGCAACAGTTCATTTTGGAGCATGTGGCATGGTCACATTTCCAGGTTGTGTATGTGTATGACATGTCACATACCCCCAAAGTATCATGTGGGAAGGCATGTACGTCACAGGATGACCCATTGCCACAATAGTGATGTCCCTCCACATTCTGTGTGCATGTTGTGTTTCCGATGTCACTGATTCCATGTGCACGATGGGAGACAGTCTCCACATCAACGTTGTTTGTGCATGGACTTTGATGTTGTGCGTCACTGGCGTCCATGTCTGTCCTGCGGATGCGACAGGGCCACTACCTGTGGGAGTCATGTTTGTTTTTCTGACGTGTACATGATACGCCATGTCATGCCAGTGGCCATGTGGCAAGACAGGGTCACTGGGAATCAACCTGTCAATGATCTGTGATGCCTGTGGCGCATCTGTCCAGACATGTCACTGTGGTGTGTGTGTGGAACGTGACAGCAGTAAATGGGTACTGTGACACAGCCTAATGAGTTTCCCATAGCACAACCTGGTACCTGTTGTGCACACATGTTGTACTGAGAAGTTAGATGATGGCCATGTAGGTGCGAGTTATGTCCGACAGAACGGCACACACATCAAGTACTTGTGTCACATAATGATGTATCATGTGAAATTGAGTATGGTGAATGGCACATATGTGGGGTGACTGACAATCTTTCTTCCTTCAACCTATGCACTGCAGGGCTCCAGCTGTCCATAGACCATTCCCTGACCTGGCAACAATGGTGGAACGTGACAGCATCCGACGGTACCGCTTCACCAGGCAGCTGATTGAGGATTTGGCAGTGCGCTTGGCACCACATTTGCAACCTGGCCGGACGTACCCTACGGCGCTGACCCCCAAGGTGAAGGTAATGGCAGCTCTACACTTCTTTGCCACCGGTACCTTTCAACACACTGTTGCAACTGCCGGTGGGATGTCACAGACTATGTTCAGCCGTGTGCTACGCGATGTTTTGGAGGCAATGTTGAGATGCCTGAACCAGTACATCTATTTCCCAACAACTCACTGACGTCAAGAGTGACTTCTATGCCCTGGGGAGGATGCCACATGTCATTGGCTCCATTGATGGGACACATGTGGCTTTGATACCACCACAGGCACATGAGCAGGCATACCGAAACCGTAAACATTACCATTCGATCAATGCTCTGGTGGTATGTTTAGCAGATATGAGCATCACACATGTGTGCGCCCATTTCCCTGGTTCAGCATACGATGCCTACGTGATGAGGAGTAGTCGCATCCCGAGGATGATGGCACAGATGCAGAACCAGCGTGCCTGGCTTGTCGGTGTGTACTGACTTTGTACCATTGTGTGTGTTCTGATCTGTAGTATTCCACCCACTTTATAAAAATCAGCTAATGTGCACTTGTCTGTCCGTAGGTGACTCCGGATACCCCAACATGCCGTGGTGGCTGACACCCCTCAGGAACCCTGTGACACCAGCCCAGATGCGCTACAATGAGGCACATGGTCGGACCAGGATAGTGATAGAGCGGACCTTTGGTCTCCTGAAGAGCCGCTTCCGCTGCCTGGACAAGACAGGAGGGGCACTCCCATATGCCCCAGCAAAGGTGTGCAAGATTGTCATCGTCTGCTGCATGCTACACAACCTGGCAGTGCGGAAGGAGTTGCCTCTCATCCTGGATGACGATGACCAACGTCCGCCACCTGTGGAGGATCCTGGCCTGGACCACGATGCCAGTGATGATGATGATGATGATGGTGATGTCCGCACACAGCTCATCACCAACTTCTTCAGCTGAATGTGAGTATCCAGGGAGATGTAATGTGAATGACGTGAGTTTGCATGATATGTGTGGGTGGTGCTCTGGTGCTGTTTGAGTGTGGCCATGTGCTACTTGACTGGATGCGTGCAGCAATGTGTCCTTCCAGGTAGTCTGAACTCCCCAACAGTTTTGATATGCTAACTTGGTTTTGTGTAGTTGTCTTGTGACATGTATTGGGCATGAGTTTTGTAGTACTGTCCTGTTCTACAGTGATTTTAACTGTGTGTCATGTCTGTCCTTCACAGGGTGCTTACTGAGTACTTTGGTCAACTTGGATCCCCCGACACCATGATTCAGCTTTCAGGGTGGCAGCAGTAGTTGGCCTACAAGTGATGTGCCACACACCCCTGGACTTCATATCTTCTGCCCTTGTTGACTGTGTGGCCACTGCCACGTGGGTAAACCTTGCATTTGTAGTGGAAACAACATGTTGCAAATGTGTAATAAACCTGTGCTTCACTTTGGGATGTGCGTTGTCTGTGGTCACACATCTGACTGACATTTGCTTACTGCACCTGTGGGCTAGTTGACACAGACTCTGAATAGGTGTGGTGTCTGTGCATTCCACTGTATTTCCTGGCAACATCACTGTGGGCGATGAGTCCGATGGCCCTGGTGTCTGTGTTGTGTAGCCCTAGTGGTGTGTCTCCCTCATATGTGTCACGTCACCATGACTCACACGACGGTGTTGTACTTGCTGTAGCAGTTAGCATACACAGTGTAATTTAGCAGAACATCATCACCATAACAGTATCCACATTTGAATAACAACAGTGGCAAGTATGGTGTACTAGTGATTTTATTGTGTGTATAGTGCACAGGATGGTGGGTGCTGTACATTGGGATTGGGATCCAAAGTTCCCAGATGAGTTGGAAGTCTTGGTAGCAGAAATGTCCTGAGTGAAGTCCACAGTCATATGATACATTAGTCCAACTTGAACTCCCCATGTCATGTGGGAAAGTAGTGTTGCATTCGACAGGGTGAAACGTTTGCACACAAAGGAGATTTTCCGGAACAGGTGTTGGCTTCCTGGGGGATGTACGTGGCCATCAACCTCTCAGTTTTCCTTCCTCGGACGACCCCTCTTCTTTGGGGGGGACCCTCATGTGCAGGCTGCGGCGGTGCAGGGGACTCTCCGCCAGAGTCCTCCTCCCTCCCTGTGGTGGTGTCAGCTGTTGCAGCACCAGATGTTGTGGGCACACAGGGAGGTGTGGCCATGTTGGTGCTAATCTGGCGGAGGCATGTCAATATGTCCCTATGCACCGCTGTGAGTTCTGCAATGTGTCCCACTTGGACTCCATGCCCAACATGTGTGTCTTCACACAGGCCATGTGTGTCTCCACACGGGCCATGTGGGAGTCCAAGCGGGCATGATGGGCAGCCTGCTGCTGTTGTATGTCCTTGAGGATCCCCACTACCTGTCTGACCTCTCAGGTGCTATCCTGGTACGCATCAGCGATGCGTGCCAGTTGTGGGTCATCATGCAGTCCAGACCTCTCTGCAAGCAGTGACCTATGTCTACCACCCCTCCCACCACCCTTGGCAACACGTGCAGGACCTGCGGTGGCACGCACAGGTGACCCAAGGCCCACTTGGGGGTTGTTAGTGGTGTTGTCATCCATTGCTCCACGGTGGGCCTGGGGCCCTGTGCTGTTGTCAGCGGTGGTCCTTGGTCTGTCTGTGTCGGCGGGGGTGGTCTGTATGTTGGCAGTTGTTGGAGGGGTGGGTTCAGGGGGTGCAGATGTTGGTCCAGCTGGTGCTGCATGATGACTCACACCGGAGGTGCCAGGTAGGTCTTCGACATCCGAGGAGGGCAGAGGCTGTTCCACACCAGTGAGCTCTGTGTCCCCCGGAGCCTGGGACAGGGACTCCTCCTCGCCTGCTGCTGTGTCCCCATCATCGTCACCTGTATTTGGAAGAGACACACATTGTATGTAATGTTTCTACAGACATCAATGGTTCACACACCTGACAGTTGTGACTGTACCTCTGGATGCGGGCATGTACATTGCATTGTCCTAAGTTGTCACAGTAAGAGGTTGATATTGGTGTAGCACATTGTCATGCATACCTGGGGCATTTCAATATGAATGTTGAGGTGTGTGCATGGCCAGCATTGGTTGTATTTGGTGGACATCCGGCCATCCTTCTCCACCTGGCCCAGTTATCCCACCATGAAGCATGCCACCCTTGCAGTGGGTTCAGGTTGACTCTCAGGATGTCATTCAGTGGTGTTGTGCTGTTTGTTGGTGCACAGTTCCTAGCAGGGCCTTGTGCTCCCCACAGCAGTAACCAGTGTCAGCCATCTTGTCAGTCCTTATCCACTCCCTGTGATGTGAGCATGGTTCAGGGTGGTGTTGATGGGCCAATTGTGAGGGTGAGCAGTATCTGTGACTCCAACTCCAATCATGCTATTGCCTACACCCCCTTCCCAGCATGCCCGTACTTCCTTCCTTTGGACTCTGCTTCCCTGTGGGGTAGTGTGCCTGTGCTGACAGGAAGGCTGACAGTGTTGTCCTTGCGTTTGTTTGGCTACAAGTCCCAGGTGTGTCCCTGTGCTTCACACAGCATTACCCAGGGTGGTGGATCTTTGTGGGATCTTCATTTGGTATGTGAGGCATTGCATTCTCCCAGGTGGGTTATGTGGAGTTTGTGTTGAGGGGGGGTGTGAGGTGAGCTGCTTGTAACTATGGTCAGTGCTGTGAGTCCTCCTTCCCAGCAAGCCAGATATCCCACCATGCAACGTGCTTGCATTGCAGAGAGTGCAAGTTGGCTTTCAGGATGTCAGGCAGTGGTGTTGTGCTGTTTGTTGGTGCACAGTTCCCAGAAGGGCCTTGTGCTCCCCACAGCAGTAGCCAGTGTCAGCCATCTTGTCAGTCCTTATCCACTCCCTGTGATGTGAGCATGGTTCAGGGTGGTGTTGATGGGCCAATTGTGAGGGTGAGCAGTATCTGTGACTCCAACTCCCATCATGCTATTGCCTACACCCCCTTCCCAGCATGCCCGTACTTCCTTCCTTTGGACTCTGCTTTGCTGTGGGGTGGTGTGCCTGTGCTGACAGGAAGGCTGACAGTGTTGTCCTTGCGTTTGTTTGGCTACAAGTCCCAGGTGTGTCCCTGTGCTTCACACAGCATTACCCAGGGTGGTGGTTCTTTGTGGGATCTTCATTTGGTATGTGAGGCATTGCATTCTCCCAGGTGGGTTATGTGGAGTTTGTGTTGAGGGGGGGTGTGAGGTGAGCTGCTTGTAACTATGGTCAGTGCTGTGAGTCCTCCTTCCCAGCAAGCCAGATATCCCACCATGCAACGTGCTTGCATTGCAGAGAGTGCAAGTTGGCTTTCAGGATGTCAGGCAGTGGTGTTGTGCTGTTTGTTGGTGCACAGTTCCCAGCAGGGCCTTGTGCTCCCCACAGCAGTAGCCAGTGTCAGCCATCTTGTCAGTCCTTATCCACTCCCTGTGATGTGAGCATGGTTCAGAGTGGTGTTGATGGGCCAATTGTGAGGGTGAGCAGTATCTGTGACTACAACTCCCATCATGCTATTGGCTGCACTAACTTCACCAGCATACACAGAATTCCTTCAAGTGAGCTTCCCTGTGAGGTGGTGTTCTAGGGGTGGCAAAATATCAGGCAGTGTTTGTTGGTTATATTTGTGCCACTGCCTTGCTCTATTTGTTGTTAGGTTTGTACATGTCATGACACAGTTACATATCACTATGAGATGGCATGTATTGTGTTTATCTAACTGACATACACATCTTGGGATGATTATCTTTTGGTTGCTGTTGATTTGCTAGGGGTGGATGGTTTGACTGTCCCCTTGACAGTGATGTGTGTGTATTGGCACACAATATTGTGTATATTAGTTGTGTACTCACCAGGCTCTGGGATGTCTGTTAGTCCATATACGCTCACTGGTGGTAGGATGGCCCGCACCTTCTCCTCCCAGGGCCTGAGGTATACTGGTTTTGCAGGAGGGCCACTGCCGGTGTGCTGGCTCAGGAGGTAATCCTTCTTGAGTAGGTCTCTGACCCTCCTGCCCACATCATACCACCTGTTCTGGATGTCTTCCTTTGTGCGCAAACATGGTGATTGTGCGTTCACCCTGTCGACGATCCTCGCCCACATCTTGGTTTTCTGCGACATGGGGGTCTGTTGGACCAATGTGCCAAACAACTGTGGCTCTACCCTCAGGATCTCGTCTACCATGACTTCCAATTCACTATCTAGGAACTTTGGATTCTTCTTTAGGGGCATGGTGATGGGTGGTGGTGGTGGTGATTGATGTGTGTGTGTGCCAGTGGCCATGTGGCAAGACAGGGTCACTGGGAATCAACCTGTCAATGATATGTGATGCCTGTGGCGCATCTGTCCAGACATGTCACTGTGGTGTGTGTGTGGAACGTGACAGCAGTAAATGGGTACTGTGACACAGCCTAATGGTTTCCCATAGCACAACCTGGTACCTGTTGTGCACACATGTTGTACTGAGAAGTTAGATGATGGCCATGTAGGTGCGAGTTATGTCCGACAGAACGGCACACACATCAAGTACTTGTGTCACGTAATGATGTATCATGTGAAATTGAATATGGTGAATGGCACATATGTGGGGTGACTGACAATCTTTCTTCCTTCAACCTATGCACTGCAGGGCTCCAGCTGTCCATAGACCATTCCCTGATCTGGCAACGATGGTGGAACGTGACAGCATCCGACGGTACCGCTTCACCAGGCAGCTGATTGAGGATTTGGCAGTGCGCTTGGCACCACATTTGCAACCTGGCCGGACGTACCCTACGGCGCTGACCCCCAAGGTGAAGGTAATGGCAGCTCTACACTTCTTTGCCACCGGTACCTTTCAACACACTGTTGCGACTGCCGGTGGGATGTCACAGACTATGTTCAGCCGTGTGCTACGCGATGTTTTGGAGGCAATGTTGAGATGCCTGAACCAGTACATCTATTTCCCAACAACTCACTGACGTCAAGAGTGACTTCTATGCCCTGGGGAGGATGCCACATGTCATTGGCTCCATTGATGGGACACATGTGGCTTTGATACCACCACAGGCACATGAGCAGGCATACCGGAACCGTAAACATTACCATTCGATCAATGCTCTGGTGGTATGTTTAGCAGATATGAGCATCACACATGTGTGCGCCCATTTCCCTGGTTCAGCACACGATGCCTACGTGATGAGGAGTAGTCGCATCCCGAGGATGATGGCACAGATGCAGAACCAGCGTGCCTGGCTTGTCGGTGTGTACTGACTTTGTACCATTGTGTGTGTTCTGATCTGTAGTATTCCACCCACTTTATAAAAATCAGCTAATGTGCACTTGTCTGTCCGTAGGTGACTCCGGATACCCCAACATGCCGTGGTGGCTGACACCCCTCAGGAACCCTGTGACACCAGCCCAGATGCGCTACAATGAGGCACATGGTCGGACCAGGATAGTGATAGAGCGGACCTTTGGTCTCCTGAAGAGCCGCTTCCGCTGCCTGGACAAGACAGGAGGGGCACTCCCATATGCCCCAGCAAAGGTGTGCAAGATTGTCATTGTCTGCTGCATGCTACACAACCTGGCAGTGCGGAAGGAGTTGCCTCTCATCCTGGATGACGATGACCAACGTCCGCCACCTGTGGAGGATCCTGGCCTGGACCACGATGCCAGTGATGATGATGATGATGATGGTGATGTCCGCACACAGCTCATCACCAACTTCTTCAGCTGAATGTGAGTATCCAGGGAGATGTAATGTGAATGACGTGAGTTTGCATGATATGTGTGGGTGGTGCTCTGGTGCTGTTTGAGTGTGGCCATGTGCTACTTGACTGGATGCGTGCAGCAATGTGTCCTTCCAGGTAGTCTGAACTCCCCAACAGTTTTGATATGCTAACTTGGTTTTGTGTAGTTGTCTTGTGACATGTATTGGGCATGAGTATTGTAGTACTGTCCTGTTCTACAGTGATTTTAACTGTGTGTCATGTCTGTCCTTCACAGGGTGCTTACTGAGTACTTTGGTCAACTTGGATCCCCCGACACCATGATTCAGCTTTCAGGGTGGCAGCAGTAGTTGGCCTACAAGTGATGTGCCACACACCCCTGGACTTCATATCTTCTGCCCTTGTTGACTGTGTGGCCACTGCCACGTGGGTAAACCTTGCATTTGTAGTGGAAACAACATGTTGCAAATGTGTAATAAACCTGTGCTTCACTTTGGGATGTGCGTTGTCTGTGGTCACACATCTGACTGACATTTGCTTACTGCACCTGTGGGCTAGTTGACACAGACTCTGAATAGGTGTGGTGTCTGTGCATTCCACTGTATTTCCTGGCAACATCACTGTGGGCGATGAGGCCCTGGTGTCTGTGTTGTGTAGCCCTAGTGGTGTGTCTCCCTCATATGTGTCACGTCACCATGACTCACACGACGGTGTTGTACTTGCTGTAGCAGTTAGCATACACAGTGTAATTTAGCAGAACATCATCACCATAACAGTATCCACATTTGAATAACAACAGTGGCAAGTATGGTGTACTAGTGATTTTATTGTGTGTATAGTGCACAGGATGGTGGGTGCTGTACATTGGGATTGTGATCCAAAGTTCCCAGATGAGTTGGAAGTCTTGGTAGCAGAAATGTCCTGAGTGAAGTCCACAGTCATATAATACATTAGTCCAACTTGAACTCCCCATGTCATGTGGGAAAGTAGTGTTGCATTCGACAGGGTGAAACGTTTGCACACAAAGGAGATTTTCCGGAACAGGTGTTGGCTTCCTGGGGGATGTACGTGGCCATCAACCTCTCAGTTTTCCTTCCTCGGACGACCCCTCTTCATTGGGGGGGACCCTCACGTGCAGGCTGCGGCGGTGCAGGGGACTCTCCGCCAGAGTCCTCCTCCCTCCCTGTGGTGGTGTCAGCTGTTGCAGCACCAGATGTTGTGGGCACACAGGAAGGTGTGGCCATGTTGGTGCTAATCTGGCGGAGGCATGTCAATATGTCCCTATGCACCGCTGTGAGTTCTTGCAATGTGTCCCACTTGGACTCCATGCCCAACATGTGTGTCTTCACACAGGCCATGTGTGTCTCCACACGGGCCATGTGGGAGTCCAAGCAGGCATGATGGGCAGCCTGCTGCTGTTGTATGTCCTTGAGGATCCCCACTACCTGTCTGACCTCTCCGGTGCTATCCTGGTACGCATCAGCGATGCGTGCCAGTTGTGGGTCATCATGCAGTCCAGACCTCTCTGCAAGCAGTGACCTATGTCTACCACCCCTCCCACCACCCCTGGCAACACGTGCAGGACCTGCGGTGGCACGCACAGGTGACCCAAGGCCCACTTGGGGGTTGTTAGTGGTGTTGTCATCCATTGCTCCACGGTGGGCCTGGGGCCCTGTGCTGTTGTCAGCGGTGGTCCTTGGTCTGTCCGTGTCGGCGGGGGTGGTCTGTATGTTGGCAGTTGTTGGAGGGGTGGGTTCAGGGGGTGCAGATGTTGGTCCAGCTGGTGCTGCATGATGACTCACACCGGAGGTGCCAGGTAGGTCTTCGCCATCCGAGGAGGGCAGAGGCTGTTCCACACCAGTGAGCTCTGTGTCCCCCGGAGCCTGGGACAGGGACTCCTCCTCGCCTGCTGCTGTGTCCCCATCATCGTCACCTGTATTTGGAAGAGACACACATTGTATGTAATGTTTCTACAGACATCAATGGTTCACACACCTGACAGTTGTGACTGTACCTCTGGATGCGGGCATGTACATTGCATTGTCCTAAGTTGTCACAGTAAGAGGTTGATATTGGTGTAGCACATTGTCATGCATACCTGGGGCATTTCAATATGAATGTTGAGGTGTGTGCATGGCCAGCATTGGTTGTATTTGGTGGACATCCGGCCATCCTTCTCCACCTGGCCCAGTTATCCCACCATGAAGCATGCCACCCTTGCAGTGGGTTCAGGTTGACTCTCAGGATGTCATTCAGTGGTGTTGTGCTGTTTGTTGGTGCACAGTTCCCAGAAGGGCCTTGTGCTCCCCACAGCAGTAGCCAGTGTCAGCCATCTTGTCAGTCCTTATCCACTCCCTGTGATGTGAGCATGGTTCAGGGTGGTGTTGATGGGCCAATTGTGAGGGTGAGCAGTATCTGTGACTCCAACTCCCATCATGCTATTGCCTACACCCCCCTTCCCAGCATGCCCGTACTTCCTTCCTTTGGACTCTGCTTTGCTGTGGGGTGGTGTGCCTGTGCTGACAGGAAGGCTGACAGTGTTGTCCTTGCGTTTGTTTGGCTACAAGTCCCAGGTGTGTCCCTGTGCTTCACACAGCATTACCCAGGGTGGTGGTTCTTTGTGGGATCTTCATTTGGTATGTGAGGCATTGCATTCTCCCAGGTGGGTTATGTGGAGTTTGTGTTGAGGGGGGTGTGAGGTGAGCTGCTTGTAACTATGGTCAGTGCTGTGAGTCCTCCTTCCCAGCAAGCCAGATATCCCACCATGCAACGTGCTTGCATTGCAGAGAGTGCAAGTTGGCTTTCAGGATGTCAGGCAGTGGTGTTGTGCTGTTTGTTGGTGCACAGTTCCCAGCAGGGCCTTGTGCTCCCCACAGCAGTAGCCAGTGTCAGCCATCTTGTCAGTCCTTATCCACTCCCTGTGATGTGAGCATGGTTCAGAGTGGTGTTGATGGGCCAATTGTGAGGGTGAGCAGTATCTGTGACTACAACTCCCATCATGCTATTGCCTACACCCCCTTCCCAGCATGCCCGTACTTCCTTCCTTTGGACTGTGCTTCCCTGTGGGGTAGTGTGCCTGTGCTGACAGGAAGGCTGACAGTGTTGTCCTTGCGTTTGTTTGGCTACAAGTCCCAGGTGTGTCCCTGTGCTTCACACAGCATTACCCAGGGTGGTGGTTCTTTGTGGGATCTTCATTTGGTATGTGAGGCATTGCATTCTCCCAGGTGGGTTATGTGGAGTTTGTGTTGAGGGGGTGTGAGGTGAGCTGCTTGTAACTATGGTCAGTGCTGTGAGTCCTCCTTCCCAGCAAGCCAGATATCCCACCATGCAACGTGCTTGCATTGCAGAGAGTGCAAGTTGGCTTTCAGGATGTCAGGCAGTGGTGTTGTGCTGTTTGTTGGTGCACAGTTCCCAGCAGGGCCTTGTGCTCCCCATAGCAGTAGCCAGTGTCAGCCATCTTGTCAGTCCTTATCCACTCCCTGTGATGTGAGCATGGTTCAGAGTGGTGTTGATGGGCCAATTGTGAGGGTGAGCAGTATCTGTGACTACAACTCCCATCATGCTATTGGCTACACTAACTTCACCAGCATACACAGAATTCCTTCAAGTGAGCTTCCCTGTGAGGTGGTGTTCTAGGGGTGGCAAAATATCAGGCAGTGTTTGTTGGTTATATTTGTGCCACTGCCTTGCTCTATTTGTTGTTAGGTTTGTACATGTCATGACACAGTTACATATCACTATGAGATGGCATGTATTGTGTTTATCTAACTGACATACACATCTTGGGATGATTATCTTTTGGTTGCTGTTGATTTGCTAGGGGTGGATGGTTTGACTGTCCCCTTGACAGTGATGTGTGTGTATTGGCACACAATATTGTGTATATTAGTTGTGTACTCACCAGGCTCTGGGATGTCTGTTAGTCCATATACGCTCACTGGTGGTAGGATGGCCCGCACCTTCTCCTCCCAGGGCCTGAGGTATACTGGTTTTGCAGGAGGGCCACTACCGGTGTGCTGGCTCAGGAGGTAATCCTTCTTGAGTAGGTCTCTGACCCTCCTGCCCACATCTTACCACCTGTTCTGGATGTCTTCCTTTGTGCGCAAACATCGTGATTGTGCGTTCACCCTGTCGACGATCCTCGCCCACATCTTGGTTTTCTGCGACATGGGGGTCTGTTGGACCAATGTGCCAAACAACTGTGGCTCTACCCTCAGGATCTCGTCTACCATGACTTCCAATTCACTATCTAGGAACTTTGGATTCTTCTTTAGGGGCATGGTGATGGGTGGTGGTGGTGGTGATTGATGTGTGTGTGTGCAAGTGAGGGTGTGTGTGTGTAGGTTTTGCTGTGTGTGTGTGAGGGTGCTATTTGTTGAGGTGCTAATGGTGTGTGGCTTTTGTGTTGGATGAGCTGTGTGTGTGTCTGTGTTTGCTGTGTGATGGTGTTCTGTGCTGGCAGGTCAGTCGGATTTGCAAAGGATCATGGTAGGGATTTGTGGGCTTTATGTAGGTGGAGTTGGGGGTGTGTCCTTGTTCCATTTTTTTCACCCCCTGTATTTATTGGCTTTGTAATTGATTGTTTGGCCCTTTTTTTGGGGTATTTTTTAATTTGTGATTATTGTGCATGTAGGAGTCGTTCTTCTGACCGAGTAGGACGTTGCAGTTGTCTCGTGCGTGCCTCTCCGAGTCGTTCCCGCTGTGTTTCAGCCCAGTTTCATATGTGGCGTACGCGTCGGTCGCCGAGTATTGTGTTTGTTCGGCTGGGTTTGGTATGCGTGTCAGTCGTACGGCTTGGGCTCCGTACGAATCGGTCTGAATTTGCACCCATTGCATCGTACTGCGCGGGTCGGAGTTCGCGGGTATGTTTCGTTCGGATTATTTCCTGATGCGTGTCGGTCGGTTCGATTCGCGTGGTTTCCCGGCCGGATAGCTTGTTTCCGGCCGGGTCGGTAGTTCGCCTTGAGTTCCGTGCGAGTCGGTCGTGATTCCCATGCATTTCATCGTACTTCCCAGGTCGGGCAACGCCGGACGTGTCGGTCAAACTATTATCCCGTACCGAGTCGGTCGGTATTTTTTCCGGCCCGAATCAGATTCGGCCCCTGAGTCTCAACAAAAATACCAAACAGGTCCCTACTGAAAAATAGTTTGTGACTAAAAGACTATATTGTGCTGGTGTTTAGAGAAATACATAAAATCAATACAATTGTATCATATCAGTGAGTCAAAGACAACATGCAATCAAAATAAAATACGTAAATGACTAGGATTCACATGGGCATATATCAATTAATATTTATTAACATTTATATATACAATCAAATTCTTTAAAAAGATTAAAAAACATTTCATAATACAACATACAATCACAAGAAAACAGAGTTGTCGACGCTGCATTTCGGTGAGTAGATAAATATACACCTTCTTCAGGACAGTTTTCTAAAAAGTGTTAAAACGAGACTAGAATTCAGTATTCCTAGATCTTTGTGCGAATCAATTTTTAGAAATGAGGGAATAAGGATGATCACCTCGTCAAAAACCTTGCAACTAAAAAAATAAGTCGGTATATGTATGTACATTGATACCACCGTTTATTTGTCATGCACTGGAAGTCCCTGAGTGCAGAAATCAAGAAAACTGGACCAAATCACAAGTCAAGGGATGCGTCGCAATAGGAATCCCCAGAATAGACTAATGTGCCGCTAAATTGGGTCAATATCCAGGGCAGCAGTCTGTTGTGGTCGTTCTGGCGCATATATAGCCGTAGTAATAAGAACCTCATAAAGATAGTCCGGCCTTCTCACAACGAATGTACAGCTTCCGGGTCAGGATGTTTGTACTTTCCATGTCCCTGATTGGACCTGAAGGGCACCTCCCTTGTTTTTTACTAGACACTGAGTCTCTCCATTAAAAGGTTTTCCCTCTAGCATAGAGATAATGTGAGAGGAATCTCTCACATACGATTTCAGCCTGCTCACTATTGGTCTCAAGAAGTAATCAATGTATTTACTCAGGGGTTCTAGTAAAGAGTCTATACTACTCACTATCCGCCTCATCGGGGGATCTGTGCTTTTTTATGTATTTTGGGGAGACCGTAAAGTGCTGGAATTTTAGGTTCAGTGTTGTTTAAGAATCTAAATTCTTCCTCACAAATCCACCCATTGTCTCTGGCTTCGGACAGAAGTCTGAGGCATTCTTTAGACAATGAGGTAAGAGAACTGTCTGGTTTGTTCTCCCACTGTGTTGTTTTTGATTGTTATTATTTTTTATGAAGTTGTATTGTTTTAATCATGTGTAATGAATTGTGATGTTTTATGTTTTTCGTTTATCCGGAAGGATTTCATAATTGTGAGTTTTTAACCTTTAAATGTATATATTTGAATTATATATTGTATGTGGCATTCATGACTATTCACACATAGCATATTGGTTTTAATAAATTGACCTATTTTAGCAATATCAGAAACAATTGTTGGCTTTTCTACCTTTATATTTTGGTTATATGGGATGCATGGTTGTTGATTGATTGAGTTAACCAAAGAGGAATTCTTTTGACTATTGTCATGCCAGGCAAACATACCACCAGGGCATTTATAGAGCGGAAATGTTTACGATTCCTGTATGTTTGTTCATTGGCATGTGGTGGGACCAAAGCCACATGTGTACCATCGATGGAGCCAATGACATGTGGCATTCTGCCCAAAGCATAAAAGTCACTCTTGATGTGGCAAACTGTCCTGGTGATAGGAACTTGATGTATGTGTTCAGGAAATGTAACATTGCGTCCAAAAAATCTCTAAGCACACGGCTAAATATTGCCTGTGACATCCTACCAGCAGTAGCCACAGTATACTGGAAGCTTCCCGTGGCAAAGAAATGTAGGGCTGCCATCACCTTCACCTTGGGGGTCAGCGCAGTAGGATATGGGTGTCAAGGCTGCAAATGTGGGGCCAACTGCTCTGCCAACTCCTCAATGAGTGTTCTGGTGAAGCGGTAACGTCTGATGTAGTCACGTTCTACCATGGTCTACAGGTCGGGGAAGGGTCTGTGGACAGCTGGACTCCTGCGGTACATAGGTTACAAATAAAAACGTTCTCAATAAACTATCCAATGTGGTAAGTAACATGCAACATATCATATGCTACATCAAAGCAAGACTCAATGAAGTCAGATGTGTAATGTTGAGCATTGACACAAAGGCCAGCTATGTGACCCTCACACAACATTCCAATTCATAATGGTTTCTGCACAATTGCAAGGCTGTGCTGTGAATAATAAATGGTGTCTGTCACAGTCCATTTCATCAAACATTACACACTAAACACACACCTAACCAACTATCAAAGATAAATGTTCGTAACAACTGACACGTGGTGGAAAGGTACACACACAGGGATCATGTAATGCCACCTGGACACTGTCATGATGTAAGGTCTGACATACATGAACCATCACATACATAACCCCTCATGATGTGCATCACTATTTGTTAGACAAACATACAGGTATGTCTGTGACACAAAGACACAACAGCAACTCACATGCCAAATACAAGTTGATGTCTCAAGTAAATATCATCAACAACATCAACAATGGAGTGTGTGCATTGTACAAGCCTCAGATACTGGGGATTCACTCAAAATAACTTCACATAATGCACATTCGGACACACAGTCCATTGAAGCCGTTATTATGGTTGTATGTAACCTGTGATAACACAATGGTACCCAGGGACTGTGTCCAGGCCTAGGAGGGTGATCTGTGAAGTGGTCACTCACTGTTGTGATGTTCCTCACAAACAATGTATTTAGTGCACATGAAGGTTGGCTCATCATGGGAGTGTGAGCTATGAAATGTCCTGTCCAATATGACATGTGAATCACTGTACCCACACATGTAAAACAGCAGAACATGATGTTTTGATATACTGTCTGACATGCTGATTGAATAGTGTAGGGCACATGAGCCTCAAACAAAACGTGTTGTTGGCATCCTTTGGCTGTTGACTGTAATGGTGACAGATACGGGTGATTTTTCAAAAGACGCGTTGTACACATCCGAACAGAGGCGGACGCACACATTGGCAGTTGACTGTAATGGTGACAGACGCGGGTGAGTATTCAAAAGACGCGTTGTACACATCCGAACAGAGGCGGACGCACACATTGGCTGTTGACTGTAATGGTGACAGACGCGGGTGAGTATTCAAAAGACACGTTGTACACATCCGAACAGAGGCGGATGGACACATTGGCTGTTGACTGTAATGGTGACAGCCGCGGGTGAGTATTCAAAGGACGCGCTCTCAGCATCCGAACCGAGCTGGACGCACACATTGGCTGTTGACTGTAATGGTGACAGACGTGGGTGAGTATTCAAAGGACGCGTTCTCAGCATCCGAACCGAGCCGGATGCACACATTGGCTGTTGACTGTAATGGTGACAGACGCGGGTGAGTATTCAAAAGACGCGTTCTCAGCATCCGAACCGAGCCGGACGCACACATTGGCTATTGGTCGTCATGGGGTCAGACACGGGTGAGTATTCAAAAGACGCATTCTCAGCATCCGAACCGAGCCGGATGCACACATTGGCTATTGGTCGTCATCGGGACAGACGCGGTTTCGCTTCGTGTACGAATCGCGTGCAAACCTCTTCTGTTGGTTTACAACTACAATGTATCAAACTCAATAGTGTTATGATGCGGAATATTTGAACGACGCAGTAGGCGTGTCAGATGCATGCAGGTAGGTCGCTCCCCCGCCACACAGCTCCGCCTGTGGTGTCCTGCCCGCTGCTGCTGCTGGTAAGCTCGCCCCTCTGCTTGTGGCCTCGGTGCCCGTTTTACCTTCTGTTCCCCTCGCTGCCCCCATTTCACTGTGTCCATTTTTCCTTCTGTTCCCCTCGCTACCCCCATTTCACTGTGTCCATTTTTCCTTCTGTTCCCCTCGCTGCCCCCATTTCACTGTGTCCATTTTTCCTTCTGTTCCCCTCGCTGCCCCCATTTCACTGTGTCCATTTCTCCTTCTGTTCCCCTCGTTGCCCCATTTATCTGTGTCCATTTTTCCTTCTGTTCCCCTCGCTGCCCCCATTTCACTGTGTCCATTTTTCCTTCTGTTCCCCTCGCTGCCCCCATTTCACTGTGTCCATTTTTCCTTCTGTTCCCCTCGTTGCCCCATTTATCTGTGTCCTTCTTGCCTTCTGTTTCCCCTCATTGCCCCCATTTCCCTGTGCCCATTTTGCCTTCTGTACCCCTCGTTGCCTCTCTCCACTCCCGCCGCTGCGTCCCCTGTGGCCCCGCCCCCCTGACTGCCCATTCGCTGCCCCTGCCTCCCGCCTCCCAGCTGCTCCTCCCTCCCACCTCCCCATATATGGCGGCCGCTGCGCGGTGAGGAGAGCGACCCTTGACCTTGCCAGGTAGGTCGCTCCCCCGCCACACAGCTCCGCCTGTGGTGTCCTGCCCACTGCTGCTGCTGGTAAGCTCGCCCCTCTGCTTGTGGCCTCGGTGCCCGTTTTGCCTTCTGTTCCCCTCGCTGCCCCCATTTCACTGTGTCCATTTTTCCTTCTGTTCCCCTCGCTGCCCCCATTTCACTGTGTCCATTTTTCCTTCTGTTCCCCTCATTTCACTGTGTCCATTTTTCCTTCTGTTCCCCTCGCTGCCCCCATTTCACTGTGTCCATTTCTCCTTCTGTTCCCCTCGTTGCCCCATTTATCTGTGTCCATTTTTCCTTCTGTTCCCCTTGCTGCCCCCATTTCACTGTGTCCATTTTTCCTTCTGTTCCCCTCGCTGCCCCCATTTCACTGTGTCCATTTTTCCTTCTGTTCCCCTCGTTGCCCCATTTATCTGTGTCCTTCTTGCCTTCTGTTTCCCCTCGTTGCCCCCATTTCCCTGTGCCCATTTTGCCTTCTGTACCCCTCGTTGCCTCTCTCCACTCCCGCCGCTGCGTCCCCTGCGGCCCCGCCCCCCTGACTGCCCATTCGCTGCCCCTGCCTCCCGCCTCCCAGCTGCTCCTCCCTCCCACCTCCCCATATATGGCAACCGCTGCGCGGCCGTGCAGCGGACGTGGGCAGCGGGCGCGCCGCTGGCGCGCCGAAGGCAAGCCTGTCTGCACCCGTCCGCGCCTGGACCGCGCCCAGCGCCAGAACCCCGGGGCCGTGCGCCCCCCGCTCCAGCCTCGAGGACCGACGCCGATACGATGCCACCACACTCCACGCTCTCAACCCCGGACGGACACACAACTGCTTCAAGGCCGCCCCGAAATGCACCCATGGTCCCTTCACCTGCCGGAACTGCAGCTACACCAGCCTCAGAGCCACCGAAGCGCCCGCCAAGAAGGACCTCAACCACCTCCGATGCATCCTACTGAACACCCGCTCCGCACGCAAACACGCCGTCGAGCTCTGGGACCTGCTCGACACATCATCACCAGACGTCGCCTTCCTGACAGAGACCTGGATGAACGACTCCTCCGCCCCGACATCGCCATAGCCATCCCAGACGGCTATAAGATCACCCGTAGAGACCGCATCAACGCAGTAGGAGGAGGAATCGCCATCGTCCACAAGAACACCATCAGGGTCTCCACCAGCACCGACGACACTCTCAGCACCGCCGAACACATGCACTTCCAGATCCACACGGACCCCAACACCACCCTTAGAGGCACCCTTGTCTACAGACCCCCTGGGCCCCGACCCCAGTTCAGCGACTCCATCGCCGACTTCATCAGCACGCACGCCCTGACCTCTACCGACTACATCCTCCTCGGAGACCTGAACTTTCACCTGGAGAACAACAACGACAGCAACTCCACCACCCTGATCGACAACCTCGCCAACCTCGGTCTGAGCCAGCTCGTCACAACACCGACCCATTCCGCCGGCCACACGCTTGACCCCATCTTCTCCTCAAGCTCCTACGTCTCCTTCAGCCACACCACGGAACTCCTCTGGACCGACCACCGCTGCATCCATTTCACCTTCCAGAAACCCACCACACACCACCGCACCCAACAGATCCCACACCGCTGCTGGAGCAAAGTCACCGAAGACCAACTACGGGCAAACCTCGCTCTCAGCCCTCCCTCCGACCCATCCAACACCGACGACGCTGCCTGCAACCTCAGGCGATGGATGGACGACTGTGCCAACACCCTCGCCCCGCTGAAAAACTCACCTACAGTGACACCACCAAAAGAGCCAGCTGGTTCACCTCGGAACTCCTAGCTTCCAAGCGTACCTGCCGGAAACTAGAGAAGAAATGGCACAGTGATAAGACACCGAACAGCCACGCAGCCCACAAAGACGCCATCCGTAACCACCACCACCTCATCAAGTCCGCCAAGAGAATCTCCTTCAAAGACCGCCTCGACAACAATGCACACAACAGCAAGGAGCTCTTCAACATCGTGAAGGAACTCTCCAACCCCAGCTCCAACACCAACGACATCCCGCCGTCGCAAGCCCTGTGCGATTCCCTCGCCACCTTCTTCCACCGCAAGATCGCCGACATCCACGACAGCTTCAACACCCAGACAGCCCCAACTAAGATCGATGCACCAGACCCGCCGCACACCATCGACCACGACCCCCTGCCAGCCTGGGCCAGCGTGAACATCGATGACACCATCAAGACCATGAGCACAATACACTTCGGCTCCCCGTCAGACCCTTTCCCGCACCACATCTTCAACAAAGCCAGCAGCTCCATCGCACCCCACCTGTGCAACGTCATCAATCTCTCCTTCGAGACTGCGACCTTCCCAGAGAGCTGGAAACACGCAGAGATCAACGCCCTACTCAAAAACCCAAGGCGGACCCGAGAGACCTCAAGAACTTCCGGCCCATCTCCCTGCTTCCGTTCCCAGCCAAGGTCATCGAGAAGATCGTCAACAAACAGCTAACCCGATACCGTGAAGAAAACAGCATCCTGGACCCATCCCAATCGGGGTTCCGCAGCAACCACAGCACTGAGACTGCCCTCATCGCCGCCACCGACGACATCAGGATCCTGCTGGACAACGGTGAGACCGCAGCCCTCATCCTGCTGGACCTCTCCGCCGCCTTCGACACTGTCTGCCACCGCACTCTACGCGCATGCCTCCACGACGCAGGGATCCGAGACAAGGCCCTGGAATGGGCCACCTCCTTCCTCGCCGGCAGAACCCAGAGAGTCCGCCTCCCACCATTCCGATCCGAAGCCTCCGAGATCATCTGCGGAGTACCGCAGAGATCATCCCTCAGCCCAACACTGTTCAACATCTACATGGCCCCGCTCGCACGCATCGCCAGACAGCACGACCTCAACATAATCTCCTACGCCGACGACACTCAACTGATCCTCTCCCTCACCAAGGACCCCCTCACCGCCAAATCCAACCTCCATGAAGGAAATGAAGGCCGTCGCCGATTGGATGAAGATCAGCCGACTAAAACTGAACACGGACAAGACAGAGGTCCTCATCCTCGGCTCCAACCCCTCAGCCTGGGACGACTCCTGGTGGCCAACGACACTAGGAGCAGCCCCGACACCCACCGACCACGCACGCAACCTGGGAGTCATCCTCGACTCAACGCTCTCCATGGCCAAGCAAGTCAACGCAGTCTCCTCCTCCTGCTTCAACACCCTCCGCATGCTTCGCAAGATCTACAGGTGGATCCCGACAGATACAAGAAGAACAGTCACCCAGGCCCTCGTCAGTAGCAGACTTGACTATGGGAACGCCCTCTACGCGGGAGCCCCGGCCAAGCTCATCAAGCGACTGCAACGCATTCAAAACGCCTCTGCACGCCTGATCCTCGATGTACCACGCCACAGCCACATCACCCCCACCTGAGGAACCTGCACTGGCTCCCCATCGACAGGAGAATCTCCTTCAAACTCCTCATCCACGCACACAAGGCACTCCACAAGACTGGCCCAGCCTACCTCAACAGACGACTCCTCTTCTACGTCCCCAACCGCCAGCTCCGCTCCGCCGACCTCTCCCTCGCCACCGTCCCTCGCATTCAAAGAACTACCACCGGCGGCAGATCCTTCTCCCACCTCGCCGCCAAGACCTGGAACACCCTTCCACTAAGCCTACGACAGACCCAAGACCTGCTGACCTGCAGGAGGCTACTCAAGACCTGGTTGTTCGACCAGTAGCAGCACCCCCCCCCTTTTTTCTCCCCAGCGCCTTGAGACCCTCGCGGGTAAGTAGTGCGCTCTACAAATTCTGTGATTGATTGATTGATTGATTGATTGTCATGGATTGGCCCAAATCGAATAATGCGAACGACTAGGACCTATCGCTTTGGACGCATGGAACAGAATCCGCCTCTGCTGCACAGATATAAGTCAGTTTGTTCCCAAGAGACTGCACTTGCCTGCACTCCATGCTACTTAACTACATTTCTGCCTATCACTGCTGCTGTCTCTGCATCCTCTGGGATCTACAATGGCACAAACTGTGGAGAGGGCACCAGCTTTCACAAAGGAGGAGAACCAGGTCCTGCTGGACAGCCTCCTTCCACAGTACAGCAAGCTGTATGGAAAACCTGGGGAGCAGGTGAGTGTTGATTACACTGCCTTTTCAAATGAGCAATTTCCAAAACAAGCACTACTAGCATTGTGATCCACAAGGGCAAGTATGCACAAATAGTTATTGTAAGTCTTACAGTGTGTAGATTAATGTTCTGGACAGGTACAGTGATATAAAAGTGTATTTAGTGTGATTGATTTGCATGCACTGTTCTCATGTTGTTAAGGCAGCCTTGCACACAGGACAACTGCCCCTGATGATACTTGTGCAACCTCAAAACATTATCTGCCCTTCTAACCATGACCTATATGTCCAAGTCTGTGATGAATAAACATGTAGCATGTGTAGTAATGGTGTCACTATGTCATCCTTACAGGTCGACGCCCATCAGAAGCAGGAATTTTGGCAGACCATCGTCCGGGCTGTGAGATTTGTGGGGGTCTTCAAACGCTGCATCCGCCACTGCCAGAAGAGGTGGCAGGACCTCCGTGCTGGACCCGCAGGATTGCAAGAGTCCAGCTGAAGCTGTCATTTCCTCGCAAAAGGGGTAGACGATGGACCCTGACCCCCCACATGCTCCGGGTACTGACGGTGGTCTTCCCTGACCTGGATGGGCAGTTGAAGGCTAGACAGCAGAAAGGAGGGGGTGAGTATGTGCCATGAAACTGAACTATGCTTTGACATGCATGTTGTACTCCCTCAGCCTGGTAATCCTCTCACAGGTCGTCTGTCTGCTGAGACACCACTTATGTGGCAAAATGTAATGATGACCCATGATCATCTGATACACAGGTGCGTCCCTTTCCGTCTGTGACATGTGTCACTTAGGCCCTGTGTATTTGCTGCAGTCCAAGGTTGATGTGATCAGCACCATATACAACATGTGCATTGAGTTGTCCATCATGAGTGATGTAATTGGCTAACATGTGTCAGCACATTGACTGAAATGTGCCCTGTACTCTGTGTGGGACATACAAATATGTTCGAAATGGTGATCTAGGTAAACACAGCTTCATGAAAAATTTGCTACACACCTGTGCAGTAGGTGATGCCAATGTTGATGCCTCAGACAAATTAAATGGATGTGTTCCAAATGTGTAGTCATCTGCATAGTGCTCTTTGTAATCAAGTGTTTCACATGGACCAAGGACAGGTATGCCAAGTCAGGCGATCTGAGACACTGTCACATCAGATATTGGTGTGCCAGGCAACACTTCCACCATTGTAAATTTGATAATCTTGAGTCTGACTCTGTGTCAGTGTGTACAGGCATGACTTTCATGATACACAGGTAGTAAGTATAGCTAATGTGCACAGACATCTAATGCCTGGAAGGTGGCTCACATACACAGGACAGAACATGTGTGTGTCATCCTTGACTCTGCATAATAGTGGCTTCAACATGTATGTGTATGCTGCATTACTTTCTTCCTGAGAGCAATTAGAAAGTTCATGTAGACGGATCTGTTAATTCATGTACTCCAATGTCTAAGTAGAACAACGTGAGCTTGTCATACTCTTCACATTGGGTTTAGCACGTAGGGGACATGTATACTTGACCACTACAGATGTTGCTTTGAAAGGGATTACATGATTGTGACACAGTGCAGACTTTCACGTTGTGATTCATTGCCCCTGTAACAATAGTCAGTACAGACTGTTTAGCCACACAGGCCAGTGGCATAGTATGCCACATGAAATTTTGTGAGGGTGCACACTTTGTACTTGTCTGTTGTCCTGCATGCAGACCATTATAGCATTGACGTTCAAGACATAAGCCCATCATGATGACTGGGGATGGCATTATGTTTAACATGTCTACTTATCTGTTTGTCCATCCCATTTGCTCTGTCACTTCCAGACTCCCTTGCATGAGCTGAGACATGTTCGTAACGACGCATGACAGTCAGGAGCATTACAGATCAGACAACAGGCAAATTAGTGCATTGTTGGACATGTGTTTAGTGGTCTTTGAAATACAACTAACTGATGGTTCCATTGCCATCATGTTTTTGGGAACCATGGTTCACTGGCAGACGGACAAGTGCCATGTTCACATATGTGCAATGATTATAATAAGTGACATTAACGTAATGCAAAGGCTTGCTCTGTGATGTGTTGTGCTTAAACTCATGTGTCAAGTCTATGCAGATGACTGATGTGAATCTGTTTCTCATCCTTGTTCACAGCATCATCTATGGCTACTGGAGGAGACAGTTCCACGGAACAAGAGGAAGCGGCTAGCCAGAGGGACCCAGTGGCACGGAGGGTGAGGAGAGCCACACTGAGGGCCAGTCTGAAACATCAACATCTGCAGAGGACCAATCAAGCTCCAGTGATGACTCCCTTGTGGTGGTGGGTGTTACCAGAGAAGAGGCCACAACATCAGAGTCTGCCCCCGCCACCACCACCATCTCCACCCTCACAGCTGCTCCCATTCCAAGTGTACGTGGACCCTCCTGTGTTAGGGAGCATGTCTCCTTCGGACCAGGCACCGCACCCCCTGCATCTGTCACCCCTGCTGCCCTGAGTGTGGAGTCTGTGGATTTGCTCAAACAGATACATGTGGGGCAGACATCCATGCTGAGTGTCCTCCATGCACACACGTCTTTTGACTCCATTGGTGTCATATATGGAGGGCATGTCATCAAACATGTCTGCCCTACAGCGGACAAGTCAGTCCATGGCCTCCTCACTGATGGCAGCAGTGTCCCTCCTACAGCAGTCCCTCACCCCACCTACCTCTGCCCCATTCACAGTCCCACTAACCTACCTTACCAAAGCACACTCGCACAGGCACATGCACACACCCCAACAGACACAAGCAGCACACAGCCATCTAAAACAAAGTAAAAAAAAACACGCACGCACACTCAGGGGACTGACATCACACACACAGGGGATAGGGCAAAAAACACACACACACCCATCCACAACCACTCCACATTCCTCAGCTCCCTCTCCCTCCAAAACCCCTACCCTTGACTCTACTGCAACCCCCCCCTTCCCAGAGGGTCTTCCTCTGTGACCTTGGCCTCTTCCCCACTGATACATCAGACCAGACTCGCAAGGGGAGGAGGAAATCACAAAGCACAGAGAGGAGATCCACCCCTGCCCGCACACCCTCCCCTAAGAGTAGGAAGACTGAGGCCGCCACCCGTACATTCCCAAGAACAAAGATATCAAAAACCCCACCACCATCCCACACTGCCACCACAAAACCGACTTCATGCCGAGCCCAGGCCACCCCTCCCAAAGTTCACACATCACAAACCATCCCAGTATCACCCACACACCATTACATCATCCCCAAGATGATAAGGCCCTCCCCCCTACCACAAGCACTTCACCTCCCACAACACCACACCTTCTGTCAGTTCTGGACACTGCAATGGAGCCCCCACCCCGCAATCAGACCTGCCCACTGCAGTGGAGCCCATGCCCCCTCAATCAGACCTGTCCACTGCAGTGGAGCCACCGCTCCCTCAATCAGACCTGTCCACTGCAGTGGAGCCACCGCCCCCTCAATCAGACCTGTCCACTGCAGTGGAACCCCACACTCCAGTAGCCCCCATCCCTCCCATAACCCATACTGGTACACCCTAATCCTGTCCCTGCGGTGCCTGGCATGCCCCTAAAGATGCCCCTCCAAGGGGAGATGTCCCCTGGTTGTAGCAGTGCAGGCAAGCGAGGGAGTCCGAAGCATTATGTTTCCCCCCTAATGGACTCAATTAAAATGGACTGGCCATTGGCCATATTGTTCTTCATGTTCAGAATATTTTTTTCAAAGGCTGAATAAAGCATTACCTTTTCTTTTGGAGATTTGCATTTTGTGTACCTAATTTTGTTAATGAGTCATAATGAAATTGCTGTTGAAATCTTGTTTAGTGGAAATGATGTTTTAGCGATGTGAGGGACTGCATGTTGTCCATGGTATATGTGTACTATTACAGTATGTCTCAGAGCCATCATTGACAGCAATTGCAGGTTGTCATGATCCACAATGTTTAGGACACGGAGTGTGACCTGCTTTTGACAACATCCCATCTTTGACTTACACTTTTGCACATAGGTTGGTCTGACATTTGTACACATTGTACAATTTTCCAACGGTACAAGCGTCTAAGATGGACATGCAGAGTAGCGCATTGATGATGAACACATCATCTGTCTCATCAGTGCAACTTGTTAAACATGGAGTTTGCCTACATGCAGGTGACTTTGGGGACACACATGTATGCAGGCTGATGGAAACAAAGTATTCTGTGTGTTGGAATTGTTGTATCCATGTCCGAGTTTCATTGGTACATGGTAGACCCCTGCCAAGACCTAGCATGACATAGCTGACCTTACACAGTAGTGACATCACCTCATGGCAGTGTGTAAATCTGTGACATATCCTGAGACCATGGTGTGTGTCATGTGAGCATTGATCTCTGTCTGCAAACCCCATTTCCTGCCAAGACTGTGGTCCCTGCAGATGTTCCTGTTTGAGAATATTTCTGTGTGCTGAGTAGTCCAGGGCTTTCTCTACCTATTGGACTTTGAGTGTCCGAGCTGTGGGTGCACCAGTAGAATTGAGACATGATGGTGACATCCCTGGTTGGGTTGAGACAAGGGCCTGCACTGTGGTTAAACACACATGTGACACATTTTTCATTCCCCGAGTTACATTTGTGCTAGCAACATCTGCGTATTTTTAATCAGTCATCTGTTTTTGCACGTTTGGCACTTGTATGTGTCTATGACTGCTCACACTCAGCAGTTTCTACCCTTCCCTATAGCCTGATGCCAACATGTCTTTTTTGTAGGTCTCCTTGAGTGTTTCATTATTCTGAGACAGTCTTAAAAGTCCAAATGTGTCCGATACATATCAAGTTATGCACATGTACTCCATCCTAAACTGATTTACAAGTTTCAACATATGTAATGCCTAGCTATGTGTATTGTGTTTGTTAAGTGCAGATCCCACCACCACCCCTGGGGTTGTAAACAGCGCAGGGAGATTAGCTTACACATGTGCATTGGAGCCTACTGACACAGTTGTAGTGTGCCCTATCTGGTGAGACATGTATCTTCCAAGTCTTCTGCAGTAAACAGTCAGCATATTCATTTTGACAATAGTGATGATCTGCACATGATGCAGATTTTATAGCTAGATGCAGAGTTGATGTGATAGACAGAAGTTAACGTTGTAAATGGTCTGATCTTGAGTTGTGTGCAACGCACATAGTCAACACATGTTGACTGTCTTTTACATTGTTGTTCCATGCTTTGCTACACCTCAAGTAGGAATCTGGTATACACATGTAGCGCTGACAGCTGTGACACAACCACCTCATGTTTGTTACAGTGGAGCATCATGAATGTATTTTGATTGTCTGTGGAGTTGTGTGTTGTCGTGGGCTGTCTCCTGTGTGCTTCATTGTACAATAACTCATCAAAATGTCATTCTTCTGTAAGTGTGTTTACTCCTGTTGCCCTGCAGGGTTTGAGTATGTGTTGTTGTGGACAGAGGCTGTGAATTTGTGTCCCATACATATGTGTGTCTGGCACCTCTTGTTCAACCATAAACTGTGTGTGTCCTAGTATGTGGCATGCTGGGTGTACCTTGCTGATACAGTGATTGACACATTGGTCATACACAACAGTACATGGACCCATGTTTGTATTTTGATCACAATGATGTTTGGTCAATAATGTGTTCCTCGTCATGCAGCCAGCGATGCACACTATCATAGGTGCCTGTGCAATGTCACCATTCAATTTAGGCTTAGATGAGCACATTGATGCTGATCAAGGTGTGTGGTGTTTAGACTGGCCAAATGTCACTTGTCTCTTGGCAAGGTCCCTACCTTTTATGTGGCCTTACATTACGGGCCATGCCGTGGGAGTAATGTTTGGGTATGTGAGATGACAGTGGTTCTTGCAAGGAACGTAACACTGTGCGCAGAAGTGATTGGGCTCTGAAGTATGGCACACATCCTCATTTAGCATGACAGAGGGTCAGCAGACATGATACTGTCACCACAGTGATGTGGCCTTCAGGGTACTGCAGAAGAGAGTCAGTCTCTTGATGTTTTGTTTGGTGTTCCACCAGTGACTCTTGTGCACCCGCTCATCAAACACTGCCTGATTGGCCACATTCACTATCCAAATTATGGAATCCTTCCAGATTGTACTCAGCACGCATATGTCTCAGTGGAGTTCTGACCCACATCGTGCGTACTGTGCCAGGCAAGAAACACTTCAACACTCACACAGATGTTGAGTTTGTTCTGCAGTGTGTGGCTGGTTGGTTGTCTTTGTGCATCTTCACCCATGTATTTCAACAGTGTTTCAATGGCATTGAGTGGATGTTTACTTTAGTTTTTTGCTCTACTGGCCCTTGGACTCCTTCATCTTCACTCTGCACATCCCTTATGTTTTGCATTTGACCTTGCTGCCACAGTGTGGTACTGGATCTCATCCAAAAAGTTGTTTCAGATTGAATCCTTTGTAATTGTGTCTGCTTGTGACAAAAATGTGTGTTTATGCATTTTGGATGGTCACATGTTACATTGTCCAATTGAACATTGCTGGCAGTGTTAGCCCCCAAGAGCACTGATTGGCTGCACATGGCTGAGGGTATCTGACACACACAACAATGTTGGCCTCAACAGTTATGTTGTTGTTTGGCACACAACCACTACTTTATCACTACATTGATTGTATTTATAGGCCCAAAAATAACATGATTGGTCGGACATGCTGGGTGTGTGAGACATACATTCACCTTTTGGTCACTACAGTGATGGGGGGGTATCCCCCATTACCCCTATGTGCTTGGAAATGCTGGGGGATTGAACCCCACACTCACCTTTTTGTCACTACAGTGATGGGGGGGTTATCTCCCATTACCCCTATGTGCTTGAAAATGATGGGGGATTGAACCCAACACTCAACTTTTTGTCACTACAGTGAGGGGGGTATCCCCCATTACCCCTATGTGCTTGAAAATGATGGGAGATTGAACCCCACACTCACCTTTTTGTCACTACAGTGATGGGGGGTATCCCCCATTACCCCTATGTGCTTGGAAATTATGGGGAATTGAAGCCAACACTCACCTTTTTGTCACTACAGATATGGGTTGTTTGTCCAATGTATCTCTTAATGTGTCAATTTTGCAACACTAACCACAATTTAGGCATGACAGCACTGGGGGAGTGCTTCGCATCCACACCCTATGGGGTGGGCAGTGCTGGTAGTGTTCTGCATCCACCCCCTATTGGGTGGGCAATGGTGGGAGTGATAGGCATCCACCCCCTATGGGGTGGGCAATGCTGGTAGTGTTAGGCATCCACCCCCTATGGGGTAGGCAATGGTGGGAGTGATAGGCATCCACCCCCTATGTGGTGGGCAATACTGGTAGTGTTCTGCATCCACCCCCTATGGGGTGGCCAATGGTGGTAGTGTTAGGCATCCACCCCCTATGGGGTGGGAAATACTGGTAGTATTAGGCATCCACTCCCTATGGGGTGGGCAATGCTGGGAGTGTTAGGCATCCACCCCTTATGGGGTGGGCAATGCTGGGAGTGTTAGGCATCCACCCCCTATGGGGTGGGCAATGGTGGGAGTGATAGGCATCCACCCCCTATGGGGTGGGCAATGGTGGGAGTGGTAGGCATCCACCCCCTATGAGGTGGGCAATGCTGGTAGTGTTAGGCATCCACCCCCTATGGGGTGGGCAATGGTGGGAGTGTTAGGCATCCACCCCCTCTGGGGTGGGCAATGGTGGGAGTGATAGGCAGCCACCCCCTATGGGTTGGGCAATGCTGGTAGTGTTAGGCATCCACCCCCTATGGGGTGGGCAATGGTGGGAGTGTTAGACATCCACCCCCTATGGGGTGGGCAATGGTGGGAGTGATAGGCATCCACCCCCTATGGGGTGGGAATTACTGGTAGTGTTAGGCATCCACCCCCTATGGGGTGGGCAATGGTGGGAGTGATAGGCTCCACCCCCTATGGGTTGGGCAATGCTGGTAGTGTTAGGCATCCACCCCCTCTGGGGTGGGCAATGGTGGGAGTGATAGGCATCCACCCCGTATGGGGTGGGCATTACTGGTAGTGTTAGGAATCCACCCCCTATGGGGTGGGCAAAGCTGGTAGTGTTAGGCATCCACTCCCTATGGGGTGGGCAATGCTGGTAGTGTTAGGCATCCACCCCCTATGGGGTGGGCAATTCTGGTAGTGTTAGGCATCCACCCCGTATGGGTGTGTTGCCTTTTGCGGGATCATGACATTTTTGTGTGTGGTAGGTGTCTGACTTACCGTCTGTGACGGAAGCGTCGGTTACGGTTGTTGATTCGACCGTAAGCCTAGAGTATAGGGATGACATGCGCGATCGGATACATGGCTGCTTCGTCTCGTGCGCAGTGATTGTGTTGTCCCCGAATCGGAGCTGAAATACGGCTCTTCCGGATGCTGTGACGTGCTGGAGGTGGCGACCTGTTCGGCGCGTAGGAAGTACGCATCGTACTTGCCCGGCCGGAAACTGCTTCGGATATGGCTCCGGGCAACTCCATTCAGCGTTTACGGAGCCGGGTCGTACGGAAAATGGAGCTGGAATCGGAGCGTACGTGTCGCTCGGAAATAGGAGACTTTTGCGCATCGTACTTCGTCGTTTGGATGGATCGGCTCCCAGAACGAGTCGGTCGGAAGGTAACGCTACGGACGGCTCTCGGAGGGCCTTCTGAGCGAGATCAGAATCGACCCCATTATGTTGAACCAAAAGGTAACGTGTGCCTCTCCTTAAATAATTAAACAAAACCATACACAATACACCACATACACCAACCACCCACCTCAGTAACATTGCAAGCGTTAGTTGTACTTCTCCTCTGCCCCACCCTCCCCGTCTTCGGTGTACTGCTTGTTCAAGAATGGATAAAACAGCCCAACCTTTTAACCGATGTGAAAAACTCCTTTACGAACACCGCAGGTGCAAACATTTAAACATGCTGTGTGGCAAAATTCAAACGTAAGATACCATGTGACCTAAAGAGTTGTTTTCATGCGTCAGTGCACAAATTTAAACTGCTAAACAAATTAAACATCGAAAAATGCGTGTAATTACAAAAACAATAATTTATAAAAAAAGAAAACGTGTCCCAGTGCTTAAATGAAACCGTACGCATTACACAACATAATCCAACAAACCACCTCGATCGACCTACCGCCTGGAGCATCATCTAATACAGTTAAAAAATTTGGAAAAACGAAAGGGAATTAGTGCATCACATCCAGTTCTCATTTTCAGTATAATACAGACTTGTCCCTTTGGATGCCTGCACCTCACAAGTTTACAAGACTAATACCATCTAGGAGGCCAGTTGCGATAACCTAATTGTGATGAGCTCATCGTCAGCCTTTTAACATTAAATATGTTGCATCTTTATGTACAGAATATTGACTGTGATTATACGTGGTTTTTATGTTTAGTTTTATATAAATCTGTTTAGCACTTGGACTATGTGTAATGACGTATAAAAATAACTTTTCAGGTCACAGGGCATCTTACATTCGTATACTGCTACACAGCAGGTTTAAATGTTCGCACTTGTGGTGTTTGTATAGGAGATTTTTTATATTGGTTAATAGGATGGGCAACAGTTAGGTTGTTTGATCCACTTTTATTCACTTTTGAACAAGCGGTACACTGGAGTTGGGGAGGCTGATCCAGAGGTGAACCACAACAGACGCCGGTAGGGCGATCGAGGTGGGTGGTTGTATTATGTTGTGTAATGCGTACGGTTTCATTTAAGCACTGGGACACGTTTTCTTTTTTTATAAATTATCGGGGCATATTAGCAAGACCGGCGATAAAATTATCGCCGTTTTAGCGGCAGGAAACTGCCGCTAAAGCGGCGATAATGGGCTTGCTAATATGCGTTATAGAATTCAATAGAAGCCCAGGTTAGATGTGCAGGACATCTATCCTGGGCTTCTATTGGAATTCTATAACGCATATTAGCAAGCCCATTATCACCGTTTTAGCGGCAGTTTCCTGCCGCTAAAACGGCAATAATTTTATCGCCGGTCTTGCTAATATGCCCCATCGTTTTTGCGATTACACGCAATTTTCGATGTTTAGTTAGGGACTTGGATCAACCCCAAAGATTCAGCCAAACATGCAGCTCTCACACTGATCTTGCCTCTCACAATCCTCACACATCTTATGGAAGGGTCGGGCAGTTGCTACTTTAATCAGAGACTCACTGCACATTTCAAAGCAAATATCACCATCTATTCTCCCGCCCCAGCTGTGATAGATGACTTTCTCAAAGCATATCATCATCCTTGACCTACTTTCTCTCTCCACGTTGACCATCTTTCTTGGTGACTTCACTCTAATACTAAGCAATCAACTGCAATACACAACGTCTCTCTGACCTCTCTTTAACCAATGCAGATCTTGAAGTGATACACTGTCAAGGAAAACTCACTCTCTAACCTAACACTCTATCCTAGTCTAAACACACAATCAACACATCACTGTATGATCATGACCTGACAAATATAATATTCAATATCCCTCTAACAATTCCTTCCCCAACAAACATACGCATGTCCAGGAGAAAAGAAATTCCTGAATCTCTTCCTGTATTACAACACTAAACCAACAACAATCACACACCAGTTTTACACAAAACATCATTCGACCTCTTTAACAACGTTGTTAGACAAACCTTTCATACACAATACCCATTACGTATTTTCATCCCCACTTCCCCATGACCTTGACTATAGATTACACCAAGCATCGGGATACTCAAGCTAAGATGAAAATATTGCTACATTAATGACACAAAACCAAGGTTAATGCAAAATTAGATGTATAAAAAGAAGCCCTGCACACGCTACCTATTTCCCTTGATGATGCTATATCTTCATACATTTTAACCCTCATCTCCTCACAACAACTCCACTGTTAGTGACTTCCACATATCATCAGAACTCCTTTTTCGCCTCCCTGACCACTGCTCAATGTTCCATCTTTTAACTATCAATGATTTAGCTACATACTTCTTCCCCAAAATGACTGTCGCTAGGGTACCCTTGTTAGTTTACTCATAGCTCCAACACCACCATCCTACAAACCCAGAGCACCCCAATATGAACTAACCATATTTTCCCACATACTCTCCAACTGAACTGATTCCCATAATCAAAGCTACATGTTCATACAGTGCCGTTCCTTGTTTCTCTTCTTTTCTTCTTCTATACCACCTTTCTTGGAGACATTATTCCCTTCGTTGGCTTTTTCTTACACTTTTATGCAGATGATAACTAAATGTTCTTCCTTATCTCTAAACTTTACATCTGACCTCCAACCATACAAACTGCCTCCAAGTCAATAGACACTGGTTGACATTCCAGTTGCTCATGCTGCATACTCACAAATGTGAAGTTTTAAACTTTGCAACCTAAACTGCACCAATGACTTGCTTAATTTTGCCTTATTGGCTAAAAACCTTGATATTCTCTTCAGCCTATTGAAACGGACAAACATACATTTCACTCATTAACTCACTGGTCTTCAGTAGACTGGATTAGCGTTCTGATTGGCCTCCACAGCTACTCCTACACAGCCTCAGACAGGGTTCTAAAGTCTGCATCTAGACTCAATTTAACCTTCCTAAGTATGTCCCCACTTACACTTAATGACACCAGGCTGATTGGAAGCCATCAAGAATAGAGCTCTATGCAAATTACTAATACTCATATTCAAATCAACTAACAACCTGGCACCTAGATATTTCTTGGACATCCTAGCATGCTACAAAGCAACTTTGGACAACATCTAAACCACCATGTGTCATCTCTAAATTCCAAGCCTTCTAACTACAAGACATACTTCACTGGAATTTCCTCTACGTGTTATTTGTGCCTGTGGCTTGCTCCGGTTGTTTAAATTCACACAGAAAGGAAATCTTCTGCGATTATAATACCTAGTGGAATAACATCCACTCAGACGTAAATGTGTAAATTAACTGCGTCTTATGTGTCTAGTTATGTTCCTTAGCTGGCTATTCTGTTTTGTTTTTGCTCTCACCATTCAGAAAAAAACCACTGGCACAACTCATCATGACGACCACCAAATAAATACATAATCTAACTTTCATTACATAATTGCTGTCATTGATACTTTGTACAGAACTTCTGATTCAAATGTTTTACTGATGTTCATAAATACATTTTTCCTGCTTGGGAAAAATAACAGAAAAAAGAGCTGGTTTTGAAAGAAAAAATTATCCCCATACAGTGCCACGTCACATACACTATTTCGACTTTTTGTCCTGCTTTTTATTGTTTTCAGGAGAGAATGTTCATTGAAAATTGTGCATAGGCTCAACTGCTATCAATTCACCCACACCTCTTTTTGTATTATGAATATGTATTTTATGTATAGAAACAGCACAATGCAAATGTCGTACTAAGGTTAGGCCACAGAAGTCTTCACACATTAAATGGTAGCCCTGTGCTTGTGAGAGGGACGCTGCATTTAGTAATGGAGAGGTCTCCCCTCTTCTTAGGAACTGTGTCTATCAAAACGCTTTCAGAATGTCATCAGAGCGCTTGCTTATTGTTTAATGGAATTTTTCATTTAGCTTGGGTGTCATAATAAGCAGTGGGTCTGATCCAGCGCGATATTAGCAAACAGCAATCATACACAAAACACTCATTTGGGCCCATACATTCATACTACGCTAATACTTACGCTGGGGTGTCAGTTATACTCTTTATCAAAATATCCCTGCTATCAATTACCTTCTGATTGAAGAGTAATGACTTACCAATGAATCCTTTGCTAATTGGGAAGTTTAAAATGAGTGACATTCATTATAGTACATAATCCTGAAATAACCACTGAGTCAGGAAGTTTTAAAATGTTTATCTAAAGATTTAGCAGAGTAAAATACAGAACCACACAGTACTTAATCGCATACCCAAGATGAAGCATAGAATAATTATTACTAATCAATGACGGTCCCTCAGAAAGGAGAGGATAGAGACAGCAGCGCAACTAAAGGTTGCATTATATTTACCTAAGTGCGAGAACCAAACCCCTTGGCCAAGGAGTTGGAAAGAATAGGACCCAGGGAGGATGAAGAGCAAAGACCTCCTCCAGGTTCAGGACAGGACCGGTGACCTCTCTACAGCGACGCCTGCGTCGTTCCCCTCTCTGATACTCGACTTCTCCTCGATTCGCCCATGTCTTCCTTCTAATGGACTCCTCCGCCCCCTCCTCAGGACCTCTCTGGACAGCGGTTCAGTCTGCAATCGATCAGCTTGGTAGTCTGGAGCTAGAAGCTAGAAGCATCTACGCTTTTTCTCTCTGGTCCTCTGCTCTCTTGCAGCATCTCCTTCTTGAACGCCTGCTCCTAACTAAATTTACTAATGCTATATTCTATTATACCCTTCTACGCCCATGTACCTCCCCTTAATGTTGCTAAAATATGGGACCACTACTTCTGATTGGACAGGGACAGGGGGTGGATTCTCACACCATATTGATTTGCCTTGTATTTCTGAAGCCTATTGTTTTTAAACTACCGCCCCTTCAATTTAATACATTTGCTTTATTTCCCACCCGTCTCATGACAAAATTTACAATTTATTCATATAAAATGTTTCTTTTCGACGAGAACATCTTGGTATGTAGTGGTGTCGGCCAGCAGGTCATGGCCTTGGGTGATGTCCAAGTTGACTTCATCTTTTTCTTTCTGGTCTGCCACTGCAGGGCGCATGTGCGAAATCTTTGTCACACGAGCTTTCAGTTCACCAAACCCAGGCCCAAGTTTACGAACTAATAAAAGTACAAGAAGAAAACATTAAAATCACAAATAAAATGTTTCACTGTATGCCCACTCTTTCTACTCTATTCCCTTTTAATTATAAATTCTATCCCGCATTAGTAGCATTAGAGAAACGACAGTTTAATAATGACATGAGAGCAAGCTGAAGCATGTGAAAACATCAAGCAGCCATTTTAATGCACACTGCGCAGAAGCAGAAATTTCCCACCAAGCAAAGAAAGACGTCACACCATGTGATATGGATGAGACATGCGCAGTAAGGTTCCCGCGCTTTAGCGGCCATTTTGGATTACAGACAAGTGTTATTCATTAATAAAACACATAGGCAAGCATCCTTATTAATCGTGTAGTGTATGCAAGGATTAGTAGAGACAATACAAATTTAATAAGTTAATACTATGAGGAGATTGCGTACGAGCAAGTCTCATTTATGAGTCCTTGCTCCATCAATCCCCTCTCTGATGGCGTTTCTGAGCCATCAAAATACTACCCACAATCAGATGCCAACTTCTAGCAAATAGTTTCATTCTCATTTTTACATTTTCTATTTTTACCATCCCCTTTCAATTTCTTGTATAATCCACTTCTCCATTCTTCAAGTTCTATTTCATCTCATTTTCTCTTCTTTCCTTTTCCTGTCACATTATATGTTCCATTCTTTCTACAACATTTGCACCATATTATTATTGTCAGTGCTATTATTGCTATTCCTGCTAAGGGTACTAATATTTGACCTATAAGTCCTTTTCCTACATTAGCAAACCAGGTACCAATTGACGCAATACTACTTGTCAATCTTTCCCATACACTATCAACTTCCAGTGGTTTTAGTTCCTTCTCAAGTTTAGTTATATTCTGTATATACGTTCCAATTTCCGCACTCTTATCAGGAATATAAGTGCAACAGTGTTTCGTCTTCAATAATTTACAGACTCCGCCCTCTTTTGCCAATATAATATCAAGAGCAAGTCGATTTTGCATCACCATAGATCTAATCGCAACCATCTCCGCATTAATCATTAGAAAACCTCCAGCAGTATCCGTTGATAAATGATCAACCACTGTAGACAATTTACATATTTTCCTTGAGTTCAGAATTATTCCCACTGAAGGTATCAATGCACCAAATATATCACCTACAATTTCTGAAAAACTAGCTCTTTTACTACGTATTAATTCACTATTGTTTTCATTGCTCCCAGTGTTTCTTTTTACGTGGTATATCTTTGGAAATACTATTCCAAAATAACAACTTCCATACCACCGTGCAGGAAGCCTAAAGTAAGCCTTATTCCCACACACATAATAGATTCTAGGAAAAACTGAATCTGTTCCTCCTTTGATTCCCCAACCTCCAAGAATTAAGAAATTGTGTTCACATTCACTGGTACCGATGAAAACATTGTTATAATCAGTCTTTAACCTATGAAGACAAATTTTTCCTGTCTTTACAAAATCCAGAGCCATAGCAGCTTGAGCCTTGCCAGGTGTGTAACTCCCTTCTTTTTCTGCCCAAGGTGGTAAATGAGCCTTATGCTCAGAAGCTTTCTTTTGAAAATCTTGTCTTCTATCTTCTACTAAATTCAAAAATATCTTTTCTTCTTCATGTAAAGAACATGTTAGATTGTGTCTATGTGCATGTGTTATGTCTATTGATTTCATTGTTAAGAAAAATTCTCCCATAAACTGTGCGTCTTGACTACTAAGCACTGGGTTCATACTCTTTCGAATCGGAACCTCAGAGAATATCACATCTAGGTTTGAATAATAATACTGAAGTCTCCCTGTTCTATAAAATAAACTAGACAAAACACTACATGATATGCCATATGTCAGTGGTAAGTGATGGTATGTTATTCCTTCTGCTACTGATTCAGGTAACTTCATACAGACATAACAATTACTAACTTTCATTGTATCTACATACTGAAACAATAACTTTGTGAAAACATTTAAACTAGTGTCGTTATCAGCTATTTCATGATGAAATTCTGGTTCATTTTCTGCCATTAGTTCTACTCTATTGCCCTTCATGTTTGCTGTCCTCTCCTTAGTTTCATTATTAATCTTTTTATCCATTATCATAAGGTAAGGAACTGCTACAATCAGGACGAACCATACTATAAGCACCATTACTAGACTACATATGCATATTGCACAGCATCTTCTACAACATCTCTGTTTTGGTCTCCCAGCAACTCTATCGTCAGGCATTTTCGACAAGGAAGATCGCTCTTCTTATCTATTTCCTTTTCTTTATATGACTCTTTTGCTTAGTCAAGGTGGTCTTATTTCTTTCTCGTACGTTAGTTCTGCACTTGTTCCTTCGTCACCACTTTCACTTGACTCTGAACTTTCGTAATCTTCAAGAATGATGTAAGTCCAATCAGGACCCTTGAATTTGTTATTCACAAGTTTCAGTCTTTTACTTCTTCTTTTCTCAGTTTTATTTTCTTGTTCAGTTTGGCTTGTCACTTCATTTACTTGATCTGGATCTTCACTTCTGGTTGTTATGTGGTATTTTACTCTTTTAATGACACTTGGCCAATGATCTCCTTTTCTTGTTTTCTTTGTTTGCACTGTTTCTTTATCTTCGTCTTCAGAAATCTTTTTATTTTCACTTTCTGAGCCCTGTTTCGTTTTCTGCAATTACTGCTTTTCTTTCTTGCTCTTTTTCAGGTCTGATTTGTTTTTCTTCAGCAGCTCCACTGTGAGTTTCCAATAGGTGACCTTGTTCTTGATTTATTTCTTCATGTTCATTTTTCTCGATGATCTTTTTCTTCTGTGTGACTTTTCTTGATCTAACTGGTTCTGATCAGGGCTTATTGCACTTTGTACTTCTGCAGCCTGACCGGATTCTTCTAAACCTGTCTGTCCCTGCTCAAAATTTCTTAGTTCTTCGTTAATTTGAGCCCAGTTTCCTTTCCCTATCTGACCTTGCTCAGGTTCTCTTATTGTCTCTTCTTCTTTTCCCTGAGCTGCTTCTTCTTCACCTATCTGATCTTCTTCAATTTCTTCCAATCTTGTTTGACTTCTTGTTCTGTGGTAAACTTCAGGAATTTCTACCACCGGTATCCAGTCCTGACTTGTGCTCGGTTGTTCTTCTTCAGCTTCTCTTGAATCTCGAGCCTGAGATTCCTCAGCTGGGCAACCTTCAGCTCCCTCAGTGATTGATGCTGTCTGAGGATTTTCTTCTTCAGGATCTGGTACTCTTTTGGTGTGGCTTACGTGAATCCAATTAGGAAATCCTGCACACTTCACTGCTGTATTTGTGGTCAGTATGACTTGACAAGGACTGCCCCATCTGGGTGATAGACACGTTTCTCTGGTGTGATTCTTCACTACCACCCAGTCACCAGGATTCAGATCATGTTCCTGTTCAGGCTGCCTGGAAACTGCGTCTTCTCCAACCTGGTGAGAGACAGAACGCACTAGGTCAGCCAGTCCTTTACAATAGTCCAGAACCATATCATCAGATATATTCAGCAGTTTGTTTGTGGGAACATGTGTTTGTCTCATTGCTCTTCCCATCATTATCTCGTGTGGGCTCAATCCTGTATTTCTGTCAGGTATGCTTCTGAGTCCCATTAAAACAAGTGGCAATGCATCTGGCCATTCTAATGATGTTGATGCACACATTTTTCCCAATCTTGACTTTATAGTGCCATTCAATTGTTCAACCACTCCAGAAGCCTCTGGACGATATGCACAGTGCAGTTTCTGTTTAATTTGGAATGCTTCACAGATTATTTGGATCACTTCACTGTTAAAATGTTTTCCTCTATCTGATTCCAAAGTTACTGGGAAACCAAACCTAGGAATGAGCTCTCTTAGCAATAGTTTTGCGACTGTAATGCTGTCACATCTCCTGGTAGGGTAAGCCTCCACCCACTTTGAAAACAGACACACTATGACTAGTACATATTTCAACCCTCTACATGGTGGTAACTGTATAAAGTCGAACTGGAGTCTTATAAAAGGACCCTCTGCCTTTCCAATTTTTCCAAACCCAATTATTGTCTTCCTCCCTGGATTGTGCATCTGGCAAGTTAAACACCTTTGGCAAAGACTCTCTGCAACAGCCCTGAACTTAGGATTATACCAGTTTTGTCTGAAGAGCCTAATCATTGCATCTCTCCCTATATGTGTGTCTCCATGATACATTCTGGCCATTTGTGAGAGTAAACAGTCTGGCATGACTGGTCTGCCATCAGCACTGATCCACACTTCATCATCTCCTCTTTGGGAACAACCTACTTTGATCCACAAATTCTTTTCATTTTCATCAACATCATCTTGTAATCTTTTTACATCATTCCAAGTTTCCGGTGGCATATACAGCATAAGTTGGCAGCTGATTCCCATTCTTTCCACCCTCTTATTGACTGACAATCTATTTTTGGCACAATGTTGAGCCACCAGATCTGCATATCTGTTGCCGACTACCACCCAGTCATCTCCTGACTGATGTGCGGCACATTTCACCACAGCCAATTCTTTTGGTGATTGTATTGCTTCCAGCAATTCCTTTACAAACTGTCCATTTTTAATGGGGGATCCTGAAGAAGTCATGAAATCCCTCTGCATCCATAGTTGGCCGAAATCATGCACAACCCCGTAACCATATTGACTATCGGTAAATATAGTTACTTTTTGATTCCTCCCAATTTTGCAAGCTTTTATCAACGCAATCAATTCAGCTACTTGTGCAGATTTGACTCCTGGTAAATAGGATGCTTCGACTATTCCAGTTAATTCACATACCGCATAGGCAGCAGTTAATTTACCATCTTCATGTCTTTGACATGAACCATCAACAAATAGCTCCCTGTCTGGCTTTCTGAGGGGCTGTTCTTCGATATCAGGGCGAGGTTTCGTACATAACTCTGTAATCTGTAAACAATCATGTTCATTTTCTTCGTCATCTTTAATTCTCTCATGATATGGGTCTGGTAGTAAGGTTGCTGGATTTATTATAGTACACCTCACCATGGTCACATTTTCAGCACCCATTATTATTCTTTCATATTTAGTCAGCCGACTAGGAGTAAGATGCTGAGTTCGTGTTCTTGTCAACAGAATCACAACGGCATGTGGAACATATACCTTTACAGGATGTCCCATCACAATTGACTCACTTTGTTCAATGCTCAAACAAGTAGCCGCCACTGCTTTTAAGCATCCTGGCAACGCGGCTGCTACTGGGTCCAATGTAGCAGAAAAATATGCTATAGGACGTCGGTCTAATCCGTGTCTGTGAGTTAGGACAGAAAGTGCACAATTTTCTCTTTCATGACAGAATAATGCAAATTCTCTTTTATAATCAGGCATGCCTAAGGCAGGTGCTGAACAAAGGGCATTCCTCAAATTTACAAAAGCTCCTACACTTTCATCATCCCACTCAACAGGATCCTTTGCTTTCTTTTTCGTCATGTTAATTAAGGATTTAGCTAGTAAAGAAAATCCTGGTATCCATTGCCGACAGTAACCTACTATTCCTAGGAACATTCTTACTTGTCTTTGGGTTACAGGCATTTGCATTTTCTTTATTAATTTTACTCTTTCAGAGGTTACTCTTCTTTTTCCCCTCTCAATTTGATGTCCCAGATATTTAACAGCTGTTGTACAAAACTGCAACTTTTCAGGTGAGACTTTATGCCCTTCTTCTGCCAAAAGATTTAATAGTGCTATGGAATCAACAACACAGTCCTCTCTGGTGTTCGATGCCACCAATAAGTCGTCGATATATTGCACTAGGACTGAGCTTCCTGGCATCACTAGTTTCTCAAGGCACTTTTTCAATATCTGATTGAAAATGGAAGGACTTTCCGTGTACCCCTGAGGAACACGATTCCATACATAGACTTTGTTCTCAAATTTAAATGAGAAAAGATACTGGCTATCTGGATGCAATGGTATTGAAAAGAACGCTTGACATAAATCAATTACTGTGAACCATCCTGCACTCCAAGGAATTTGGTATAGAATTACTGCAGGATTTGGCACTATAGGACAACATGGTTCCACTATTTTATTTATTTTTCGCAGGTCCTGAACAATCCTATATTTTCCACTAGGTTTCTTTAGTCCCATGATTGGTGAGTTACATGGGCTACTCATTACTTCTTTTAGTATGTTTTGTTCAACCATTCGATTAATTTCTTCAATGACTCCTGCTTTTACTTCTGCACTCATTTTGTACTGTCTGGTATTTGGGAAAATCGCACCTTCTTTTACAGTAATTTTAACTGGGTCTATTTTAGCCATAAGTCCTACTTCTTTTCCTGTGAAATCCCATACTATGGGGTTTACTGTACCTTTTAATTCTTCTGGCAACTCGTCTTTTGTTAATACTGAAAACATCTCATCTACTTCTGTACCCTGTTTTGCAATCATAATTTTATATACATGGTCTTCATCTGGTGTCTGTACTGCCACACCATCCGGTGTGCAAAAATTTGTGCAGTTCATTTTGCACAACAAATCCCTGCCTAATAAGTTTACTGGGCTAGAATCGCATACTACAAATTGATGCATTTCTCTGAAGTTTCCGATTTTAACTTCCATTGGTTCGGTAAGCGGTGTTCTAATCCTTTGATTAGCTACCCCCACTACTTGGATATCTTCACCAGAGAGAGGAAGGTCTGGAATGTCTGCTGTTCTTACAGTAGACCGGGTAGCACCAGTGTCCAAAAGAAAAGTAATATCATTACCTTTCACATTTCCTTCCACGTATGGACCTGACTGATCTACCGGTAAGGATGCGCCAAGTACGCACTCCTTCTCCCCCTCTCCTAGGCACCGTCATGAACTGTATTGACAGAAATCGTCCTGTAAAAGAAACTGTGATGTTATATAATCATTCTTACCACTTCCTCCTTGATATCCGATGTCTGTACCGTGCTTTGCTCTGCTTACATTACCCTGAATAGGTGCAGGTGGCAACTGACTCTGAGGATTTACACCCTGCTGTGAGTCATTCTGCGTCTGTGGATTTAAATTTTGATTTGGGCCATTATTATTCCGGATCTTTTTACATTCATCCTTCCAATGCCCCAATTTTCCGCATCCATGACAAGGAAATTTCTTTTTAGCTTCTTCTCTACTCATTCGTCCTCTCACTTTTCCACCATTCCCAGTATCACCACTCGTTCCAGAATCCTTTCCCTGATTTTCACTCGGATTTTCCAAATTAATTCCCTGTTTCTCAGCCATTTTCACCTGTGCCCACATTACCTTCTCCTGTAATTTCTTATGCCTATCCTCAATATCATCTCCACAATATTTTGCATATTTCAAAATCTCGTCGATAGGTTTCCCTTGCCAACACAGCATGTGTTGTTTAATCATCTGACAAATCTCTGGCTTCAAACCGTAAACAAATCGATACACAAACTGACTCATGTTCTTGTCTCCAATGTCCTCAAATCCACTATACTGTTTAAATACCTGCAATAAACGCTCATAGTAGGAATGTACCGATTCATTAGCTTCTTGGGTAGTTCGGTCTATTTTCACCCAATCTGTTTCTTTCGGTGGTATTTTCCCTTTCAGGTAAGTTATCACCTGCTGATACTTTTTCATCACATCATTTGACGGGGCACCTGTCTTTGGGTCTCTAGGATACTCGTCACTTGGCCAATCAACTGTAATTTTACAATCTGTCCACAAATCGGCAGGTACCACTATGTCAAACAAACCATCTAAATCCTTCAACAATACCTTTGACACCTTCACAAACCTTTCAACCTGCTTGTACCATTCAATTGGTTTTTCTCTCAACTTTGGAAAATCATTCGTAAAGGACAAAATATCCTGTCTGCTCCATGGGACATGTACATATCCTCCTCCCGCAGCTTCTCGCATTGGGTACATTTGGTCTGCTTTCCCTGTCTCCTTCATCACATATTCCGATGCTGATCTACTTGATCGTGCTTCTTCCTTTTTCTTGGCCCACCTAGTTCTCCATTTATCTAGGTCTCCCCATTTTTGTAAAACTATCATTAATTCCCTTACTTGTAATTTTCTTCCAGAGGCATTCATGTTTTCTATATCTGCTCGATAGGGTTTCTGCAACACCTTTGATCTCCCTATTTCTATTCCCATCTGTAGTGCTAAATTGGATAATTTTTCATGGAATAATCTTACATTTCTTGTGATACTCCTGCACATAAATAATAATTCTTCATCATCATAGGTATTCAAGCGATCTAGTCCTACATTTCCTGCTATTATTTCTTCTAATTCGACTTTCAATTTATGAATGTCTATTATTTTTGGAGGTGTGCACTGTTTATCTGATTCTTGTGCCCACCTTTCTAAGTCTTCAGGGGTGACTATTGTGGCACTTTTCGCTCCTGATGAAGTTACTAGACTTATATCTTTTGAACACCCAGGTGTAGTTCTCTTGGGAGTAATATTGACAGAATCTCGAATGGGTAAATCCATCAATGATATTGTGGATTCGCTGTCACTAAAGTGATCTTCAACCATTACTACTGCTTCAGGTTTTGTAGCGTTTACAGGAGTAGGTGCAAGTATTGGTGGAGGACAGTTTCCCTGAGTACCATATAATGGAACTACTGGACCAATTGTTACAGGTATGGTCAATGAATCAGGATGTACTTTTATCTGTGTTATTTTCTGTATTAATTCTGCTCTGGTCTTCTCTAGGGCTTCCTTTTCCTTGTCGTGAAGTATTCTACTAGGGGTAAATTCATGCATTACCTGTGGTACTAATGGGGTTTTTAACGGTGGTGCACTTGGGGTGCATCCACTTGTCCCTTCCTGATATGGTGGGGGGTTCCTTAACATTTCTTCCATAAATTCGTCTTCAGAATCGTCACTTCTCATTAAATGTTTTGTCTTTTCTGTGCATTTACTTCCTAATTTCTCCTCTGCTGTTAACAATGGATATAGTCCTTCTGTAACCATTGCCCTTCTCCATTGTTTCATCTGACTGTCCCTAGATTCATGTTGGTTCCTGGGAAAGAATCCTCGATAACCCCTGTTACTCCTGAATCGGTCACGCTCAAATGCTTCGGTTTCCCATTCCTCTAAAGCTTCATATTGAGTTAATCTAGGTCTGGGTTCTAAGTCATTCATCCTTAATCTCAAGTTCTGCAGAATTCGCCCATTGAACGTGCCATTCTCAGGAAATGCTAGTATTCCATCATTTTTGGTATATTCTATCCAATTCTCCATCCATACACAAGTATGATAACCTCTCTCCATCATCATGAATGAAGCGGGTGTTTTAGCTGGTGGAATGATAATTCCCTCTCTAGTTTTGATTGGTTTGTCCTTTTTAAAATAATTCTTAATCTTTTGTAAAAATGACATTTTTCTCTTTTCTCCGTACATCCTAGGTAAGTATCGATGTATAAAATTATATTCTGCAAAACCTAAATATCTCCTATCCGGACGAGTTCCTGTTAAAGTCGGATCGCGTTTTAACATGCAATCCTTTATCCACTAAGAATTTTGCTTCTATAATCTCGACCAATCAAATGTCTGCTATCTTTATTTCTGAGCCAATCCTTGCGCGGCCTTTTGGTGACGTTTGTCTGTCAACCCCTCCTTTACAATCTGCGCTTTTCTGTCCCTCGCTGATTTAACCAATCCCAGCGCGGCACCTGTGACGTCAGTATTGCTCCTGACTACTGACCCGTCCTTTACAAGAGTCTCTCCACACCAGCTGATTCAACCAATCCCAGCGCGGCGTTTTGTGACGTCAGCTCCCTCTCCGGCAACTGACCCTCCCTTTACAAAATTTTACGCAAACTTATTTTCTCTATAATTCTTAATTAAGTTTCAGTAACAACATAAAACATTCGCTATCGTGCCAGTTTCTCTAAATTCGAAAAGATAGTTTCTCTCACACTTAGTAAACCCTTTCCGTTTACTAACATACACTACGAGTAAAACCCTTCCGTTTACTCTTCAAACAAGCTTCCGAAATACCTGTTACTTCTTCAATGTTACCCTTTCTAGGTGATATAACATAAAATTTTCACCAGTGTACTCCTTTGCTATTACTCACACGCATAGAGTCCCTAACGGGTACTGATAGCCCTGCTTAACTTTTCAGTACTATTTCTGCCTGGCAGATAACCTCACTGCAGTATGGCTTCCACTTACCATCCGCTATTCTTTTTAACCCGGGGAATTCTAGACAACATAAAAACAAAACTTCGAATATACGGATGTTAGTTCATAAAAATAAAATTCTCATTTCCCAATTAACAAAGAGTAACCATCCTCTGATTACCAGAAAACTGATCCAGCGCGATATTAGCAAACAGTAAACATTCACAAAACACTCACTTGGGCCCATACATTCATACTACGCTAATACTTACGCTGGGGTGTCAGTTATACTCTTTATCAAAATATCCCTGCTACCAATTACCTTCTGATTGAAGAGTAATGACTTACCAATGAATCCTTTGCTAATTGGGAAGTTTAAAATGAGTGACATTCATTATAGTACATAATCCTGAAATAACCACTGAGTCAGGAAGTTTTAAAATGTTTATCTAAAGATTTAGCAGAGTAAAATATAGAACCACACGGTACTTAATCGCATACCCAAGATGAAGCATAGAATAATTATTACTAATCAATGACGGTCCCTCAGAAAAGGAGAGGATAGAGACAGCAGCGCAACTAAAGGTTGCATTATATTTACCTAAGTGCGAGAACCAAACCCCTTGGCCAAGGAGTTGGAAAGAATAGGACCCAGGAAGGATGAAGAGCAAAGACCTCCTCCAGGTTCAGGACAGGACCGGTGACCTCTCTACAGCGACGCCTGCGTCGTTCCCTCTCTGATACTCGACTTCTCCTCGATTCGCCCATGTCTTCCTTCTAATGGACTCCTCCGCCCCCTCCTCAGGACCTCTCTGGACAGCGGTTCAGTCTGCAATCGATCAGCTTGGTAGTCTGGAGCTAGAAGCTAGAAGCATCTACGCCTTTTCTCTCTGGTCCTCTGCTCTCTTGCAGCATCTCCTTCTTGAACGCCTGCTCCTAACTAAATTTACTAATGCTATATTCTATTATACCCTTCTACGCCCATGTACCTCCCCTTAATGTTGCTAAAATATGGGACCATTACTTCTGATTGGACAGGGACAGGGGGTGGATTCTCACACCATATTGATTTGCCTTGTATTTCTGAAGCCTATTGTTTTTAAACTACCGCCCCTTCAATTTAATACATTTGCTTTATTTCCCACCCGTCTCATGACAAAATTTACAATTTATTCATATAAAATGTTTCTTTTCGACGAGAACATCTTGGTATGTAGTGGTGTCGGCCAGCAGGTCATGGCCTTGGGTGATGTCCAAGTTGACTTCATCTTTTTCTTTCTGGTCTGCCACTGCAGGGCGCATGTGCGAAATCTTTGTCACACGAGCTTTCAGTTCACCAAACCCAGGCCCAAGTTTACGAACTAATAAAAGTACAAAGAAGAAAACATTAAAATCACAAATAAAATGTTTCACTGTATGCCCACTCTTTCTACTCTATTCCCTTTTAATTATAAATTCTATCCCGCATTAGTAGCGTTAGAGAAACGACAGTTTAATAATGACATGAGAGCAAGCTGAAGCATGTGAAAACATCAAGCAGCCATTTTAATGCACACTGCGCAGAAGCAGAAATTTGCCACCAAGCAAAGAAAGACGTCACACCATGTGATATGGATGAGACATGCGCAGTAAGGTTCCCGCGCTTTAGCGGCCATTTTGGATTACAGACAAGCGTTATTCATTAATAAAACACATAGGCAAGCATCCTTACTATTCGTGTAGTGTATGCAAGGATTAGTAGAGACAATACAAATTTAATAAGTTAATACTATGAGGAGATTGCGTACGAGCAAGTCTCATTTATGAGTCCTTGCTCCATCAGGTCCCTTACAGAATGGAGAGTGGTAATACCAAATACGGTCTGTTGCAAATGGCACATGTGAAAATGCTCCTCTCTCTCACAATAAAAAGCCAGGATCCTGCTTCAAGTACTTGAACAGCATGCGTTTTACCTTTTTGGCAGGCTGCTAACAAATCAAGGATTTAGCCCAGAAACCTCAAGTTGCACCGTCAGCTGGGGGCTATTTTGCAAGATGCTCTATATTATATATGGATATTGCCAGTCTTTAGTTTGAGCCGGTAATTGCAGGTGGGTCCCATCGGCCTCTTTTTTGGGGACCGGGGCTTATTTTTCATCCACAAACTTTGACTCAAAACTAAAGGGAGAAAGGCAGACAACAGAGAAGAATGGACAAAGGTGGGAAAATCACATAGGCAAAAAGCAGGGATGAAAAATAACTTGCAAGAGAGAGATAAAGGGGCAAGGAGAGAATGGTGGTGGTATTAAGACTGGACAGCTTTGGTATTTTGACAGCCTCGACATACAGCTGCAACTCCAGCGGGCTTCAGGGAACAAGGTTAAGCCCTTATTCTTTTACAAATTAAGCACTAGGTATTGCTCTCCTTAGGTGTTGCCTTACTTGACACGTTATTGACTCAAAGTGCTTACAAGAAGCATGGGAGTAGCCAGAAAATTAAACTACCCCCCACTTTGAGTAAAAGCTCTGATGGCATCAAGCAGTTGCAGGAAGGGAGGTCGAACCTTCGTAGTAACGCTTTCTTGTCTCTTCCATTCAAGCATCTATCTATCCATTTGTACTTCCACCCTTCCATCCACCCTCTGATATCCATCATTTCACCTTTACGTTCTGTCATCCATTCATTCATTATTCAATTTTTCACTATTCCATCCATTCACACATGTGCCAACTATGCATATTTCCATCCACCCCTACATTCATCCTTTGACTTGCACATCCATCAGTAAAGGCTTCCATCCATCAATTGTTCCTTTTTGCCATTGATCCACTCAGCCATTTATTCACAGTCCATCCATCACCCTCTCAGACTTCAATTTACTCTGCTATCCTTTCACCCGTCCATCCACTTCTCCATTCACCTATCCATCAACCTACTCATTCATCTACCCTCTCATTTATCCACCCGCTCATCCATTCTATCACTCGTCCTAACTTTCTTTCATTCTTTCTTCCTCTCACCTATCCTTTCTTTCATTCTTATTTCCCTTTTCAATTAGCACTTGTTTCTTCGTGTTAATTGTGAACTTTTGTCTGCCGAGTTGCAGACAGAAGAAACCAAAGCATCCCACACCCGCTGTAGCTGCGAAAGCGGGGGTTCACGATGCCCCTGACAGGAGGGAACAGTGAGTCTACTCTGTTGGATTTAGACTTTATGTTACAAAACCACACAGGCATTTTTAGACGAGGAACTCGAAAAAAATGAATAAAGAGGAAAATGTTAAAAAAATATTGAACTCATATAGTGAAATAAGATAATCAAACCTACCTTTTCACTGGTTTGCAAAGTACAAAGCAGGAGTTTGAATGAGTGATGTGAGTGAATAGATGAGGGACCAAGTTAGAAAAGGATAAAACTAATTTTAGGAGTGTGAAAATGAGTTAGAATAAATCTTGAGAAAGAAAAACACAGATATAGCACAGGAAAGCAAGAACCACCCCACTTAGACCAACACATTTACAATAACTGAACCCTTCTTGGGCTTGAACATTACCATGGACATTCCTTCACTTGAAAAAACAGAGAGTAGAATTTATAGAGTTTTCACGGTACTGCCTCCCTAGCACTACAAAACACATCATGTTTGACAGTACAGTCATGCAAGCCCTCTGTTACAGTATATATTCGACTACCATGCTTCCCCATACAGTAGGCTGATAGGCGGCACTAGGAGCACTCACATTAAAAAGGTAGGTACAGAAGACATAACTATGAAGAAGCTCTGAGACAAATTTTGGATATAAAATGTAAACTGTGTGCCTCACAGAAGTTAATAGATGAATCCCCAGAGAGTTATATGGCCTTCCCCTCTAGTCTTGTACACGATGACTAACTTAGCCTAGGTGAGTGAGAGACAATTACTTCACATACCTCCTATAACCTCGAAGAATGCCTTTGCATTGGTTTCATGTGTTATGGTGTAGGTTTGGTGGTTAACCTATATATATGGCAGCGAACATTAATGGTATTAATTATTTTTATAATATTTCTGTGGTACGCCAGGTACAAAATGTGGTGCCCGGCTGGGCTTCTGGAATTAATTTATTCTCTCATTAATTCCAGCAGGATAATGTCCTGACAACTTCAGTATCATGTTATCTCCTGGCTTTCTGATAGAGCTTATAATTTCTAACACTCAACCCTACAAACTCAGTAGCTAGATTTAGAATAGCAAAGGTCTCTTTGGTCCTGATAAAAACCCATTGAACAGAAGGCAATGGAGTACAAACATGTCGACCACAAGTAAAGTGATGATGGAGGTGTCACAATCCACATACTGCCCCATCCATATCTGCTTTTAATCTTGTATAAATGAGGGCAAAGAAATGAATAAATCAGTCATTAGTTCCCCAGTGAAGGCAATTTTAACTACAGTGACCCTTCGAGGACATATACATTTACAACTGTTCATGATAGGACCTCTGCATGAGCCTGCTTAGCAACAAGTGTTGCTGGCGAGCAGCGACCCCTATGATGAAGATTGCAACCTAATGTGGGCGAGGGGGGCTACGTCCTTTTATGCAAATGCATTCAAATTATGCCCTCCAAACAGGAAGCACAGACAATGGGTTTACGTAAGAAATTGGGTTAGTAGTTGAGGGGTTAAGTACCAACCTCAAGTAATAATCACAAACTAAAATCCTTGTCAGGGTGAACCACAAAAGTCACTATATTCACCTGAGCTCAACCACCTTGAAGTTATGGCACAGAGCAGAGCAGAGCAGAGCAGAGCAGAGCAGATAATCTTAACTTAGAGGCAATGTATATAGTAATAAAGTCAAAATGCAAAACAATAAAAACTTCCAAAGTAAAATAGAAATATAGAGTAAAATATAATAAACAAAATGACACCAAAATAACAAAACTTCAATAGGAGGAATAAGAGGAATCAGAGAATTTTTGAAGGTTTAATTAGGAATAGCACCAAGAAGCACAAAGTGTCAATGATAGTTCATGGTCACAGTAGGCCGGGACTTAGGCGCAATTTGACGCTGACATCGATGGGGCACATTTGGATACACTAATCAGGTTTGTTGTGGTCAAAGACTGTACCATCTGACTTTAGTCCTTTAAGTCCCAATCCACCACATGAGTACAACTCTATAGTTCCCCCAGGACCTCAGGGGAGTCACAGGTTATCAGGCAGAGTCCAGTCCAGGTACAGTTGTCACTGATCAGCCTGGCATTTGCAGGAAAAGCCTATTGTACCTTTTTGTATCCCTGCAGATTGAAGAGGAGTTAGCCTTATTAATATTGGAGTCCACTTCTTTGTCTTGGGAACAAGAGGGAGAGCAGGTCCAGTCTTCTAGCCATTTCTCTGGTCACAAAGAGCAGGTTCAGTTCTCTTCTGATCTTCCACAGGTTGATGAGTGTTCTGAAGTTGGTGTCTTGAGATGCCACATTTATGCCAAGATATGTGGCATCTCAGGAGGTTGTGGGTAGGAATGACTTCTGGGGATACCCTAACCAATGGGGTAAAGGTTTCTGGGGCTAACCCTACCCACTTTGGGCATTTTCAAGATATGCAAAGACTTTGACCACACTAAACGTAGGCTCTGGGGGTATCTGTTGCAACTGCACTATGGAAATCCTAGAGTCCTCAACATGTAACACTAAAATCCAGTTCAGCGGGTGTTTGAGGTAGGTGGCTGGACTATGGAGCTGAGTGTGGTGATGGTGACGTGTGGTGGTATAAATAGAGCGATTTCTCCCCATTCCCTTCCTTATAGTCCGTATTGGAGTAGGGATTGGAACCTCATGATTCTGAACTGTACTGCCATTGGTGTGTGTGATATTTTAGTATTCTCATTAGCAATCCCTACTCTACAAAGTGGGATAGAATTCCTAGAAGCCACTTTACAACAGTTACCCCAGATAGAATCACGATATGTGGTATTTGTTAACATGTTTAAAGTGGAAACTAGCGCCTTTATTGCTGCTGTTTGTGCCCAGTGAGTCTATAAAGCTCAAAGCAGAAGTTGGGCAGCCAGCATATCTTTGTGGGACCAAGGACCCTGCACCAAAAAGGCGGGCAGCACCCAGTGTAGATGGGTTCAAAAGCAGTCTGAGTCGGATGTCACTTTATAACCGTGTGAACATGTCTGGGGCGGGTCAGCGAGGTATCTTCTAGTTCCTTTATCTGTGCTTGGGGCACTGTGCCTCTCCCCCACGCTCTGCTGTAGTCAATGTCCTGTGGCTGGTAATGGTGCTATGGGCAGGATGCGGCATGCAGCTGGTGAGGAATACAAAATAATGCCTCGTTGTTAGATAGTTTAATGTGAGAGGGTGAATTGGTCGGTCACATGTTGATTGCAGTACCGTTTCGAGTTTGAGGGTTAACTTTTCTGGAACGAGGGAGGAAAGTCCTGGAGAACAATCTAGGTATATATGCCCGGCTGTTGGCTTCCGCCTCCTGTGCCCTTCTAGGTGCAGTTGTGTCGAATGTTGGTATCAACCAGCTTTAAACACCAAAGACAGAAGCGTGGCAGTCGCTTCCAGCTGGGTCTGCTTGAAGAGGTACTTTTAATATTTTCTGTACAGCGCCCTTCCTGAGGTACGGTAAACCCAGAAGTCCCAGCCCTAAGGTTTTTGATGAGTTCTGCAATTCTTTTTCCTGATGGGGAAACTAGTAGAAAATGCCCCAAGAACAGTGAATGACAATGTGTTTAATGATCTATTTATGAAAACTCTTGGGTATTAAACAAAAATAAATTATGAAGCTATCTAAAAGCGAGCGACTTGACCTTCGCTCCCGGGCGCCAAGCCCTGATGCGCTTGCCGCCCATGTATTAGCTTTCTTACAAAGGCAGCCTCTGATATAGTAGTTGTTAGACATGGGGGTCTCTAGTTGGCAGAGGTAGGTACCTTTGTCCAAATAGGGACCCTTGCTTCTAGTCAGGGTAAGGGGGATACACTCCTAAAATAACCCCTGCTCACCCCCTTGGTAGCTTGGCACGAGCAGACAGGCTTATCTCAGAGGCAGTGTGTAAAGCATTTGTGAACACATATAGTAATACAGTGAAAACACTACAAATGGACACCACACCAGTTTAGAAAAATAAGTAATCTTTATCTAAACCAAAACAAGACCAAAAGACAAAACTCCACAATACAATATTAAAAATAAGGCTTTCAAATGGTAGAAATAGTTCAGTTGATTCCTTACTTCAGTGCAGGGGAAGTGATGCGTCGGTTCCTTACCGGAGAGGAGGTGATGCGTCGGTTTCTTACTGCGTGGAGAGGTGATGCGTTGGTGTTTCTTACTGCTTCCCCCAACGATGCGACAGTCTTGGCGCCTCGATGCGATGTGTCGATCCTGTACGATGCGTGGTTTCATGCAGCCGCACAGCAGGCTCGCGTCGGGATCGGTGCGGTGACCTCGGACTTCGGAGATCGTTGCATCCGATGCGTCGTGCAGCAAATTTCTCGAGCCGCGGCAGGCGCTGCGATGGTTTCTTCGGCGATGCGTCGGAAACAGGTGCGGATGCGACACGCTTCTTCGATGTTGCATCGATTTTCCAGCTCCCAGTGACAAACAATCTCTAGAGGTCCTAAACAGCAGCAGGCACCTCTTTGCAGGTTGGAATCGCCAGCAAGGAAATTCACGGGAGCTGGTGGTGAGGTCTTTGTGTCCCTGAGACTTCAGAACAGGAGGCAAGCTCAGTTTCAAGCCCTTGGAGATCTTCTTGCAAGCAGGTGACAAAGCAAACAGCAAAGTCATTTTTCTCCTTTTCCTTGGCAGCAAGCAGCCACTGCAGGCCAACCCCAGACAGCAAACAGCACAGGGGCAGTATTCCTCCTCAGCTTATCCGGATCTTCTCCTTGGGAAAGGTTCCTCTTGATTTCCCAGAAGTGATCTAAAAGTCTGGGGTCTGGGCCCCTCTTTTTATACACCAAAATCCTTTCTTCTCTGAAGGCAGAGAGTGTCTGTACACAGCCAAAACCAGTTCTGTCCTGACTGGTGCAGCTTCCTGGCAGGAGGTGGAGACAGCATTGTTGAAGGCAGACCAGGCCCATTCAGGTGAAAGAAAATCTCCTCCCCTACTCTAAATGCAGCCCAGGTCTATTCAGCCCAGCCCTGACTCATCAGACTTCTGGAGCTGCTGCCCCTCTCCAGGCCCTGTCATCCAAAAGCCAGACATGCAATACACAAACCTAGCAGAGGCACACTGGATGGTTAGGCAAGAAAACACCTACTTTCTAAAAGTGGTATTTTCAAACACAGAATGCAAAAATCACCCTCACTAAAAGATGCATTTTAACATTCTGAGTTCAAGCATACTAAACTTTATTTGTCTACCTTGTTCCCAGGGCCAGTTATGTTTATAAAATGTTATAAACAAACCCCCCATTCTGTCCTATGGGAACAGGTAGCCTTGCAATAGTGAAAAAACGAAATTGGCAGTATTTCACTATCAGGACATGCCACACACATCAGGGCATGTCCTACCTTTCACTTACAATGCACCCTGCCCACAGGGGTACCTTGGGCCTACCTTAGGGGTGACTAATATGTAGGAAAGGTTTAGGGACTGGTAAGTGTGTGCACTTGCCAAGTCGACATGGCAGTCCCAGATTGCACACAGGCTCTGTAATGGCAGGCCAGAGCTACATTTTACAGGCTGCGTCTGTGGGTGGCACAATCAGTGCTGCAGCCCACTAGCAGCATTTGATTTACAGGCCCTGGGCACACACAGTGCACTATACTAGGGTCTGACAAGTAAATCAAATATGCCAATCATGGAATCACTAATCCATAACATCAATTTACAAAGGGAGCACTTGCACTTTGGCACTGAACAGCAGTGGCAAAGTGCCCAAAGCATCTAGACCGGCAAAACAGAGTCCAACACACAGCAAAGACACAGGAGGCAACAGCAAAAAATGGAAGGGAGACCCACGCAAATGGTGCCAGGTCTAACAGTAGGGCCCCTTTTCGATGGACCTTTCATATTTGTCACCCGGAAGCTTTCAAAGAAGCTGTGGGTTTTGCTTGTTAATAAGTAAAATCCAATTACCTTATCCTGTCCGATGGCAGGACACGGTTGAAATGTAGGCATCCAATCTCCTGGACGTGGCCTCCCTGACACTGTTAGTACTGTAAATGGTGGCTGCAACTATCCAAGCTTTTGAAACATTTTTGGGCACAGATTGTTGGCGAGTAGGCCATAGTGTTTTCCCATTAGCAGTGTTTCTAGAGCATTGGCTATAGCAAGCAACCCATCAAGCTTACTGTCACTGCAGTTCTCAGCAGTCTATTGATGTCGACCATTGTAGAAAGAGTATTAAATATGATTTGCGCCAACCGACAACAAGGGTTAAATTAGCTGGTCCCAGTTGGGTACATGTCTGCATTACCTGTCTCATTAATAACAAACTCCCCTCATTCTTTGGTGCTACATTTACATTCCAGGATATTGAGGCAGAAAGGCCCGGACAGCATCACAATATGTGTATGTGCACACATTAAATACTTGGCCCAGCAATTTTTATATTTCACCATTTAAGTGGTAACCTTATTGCCGAAAGACAGTCCCATTCCAAGATGGTCACCACTATTCTTTGTTTTTATTCAGTTCATCAGAAGCATCTGGATAAGTGACAACAGGGCTGTGAAGATCTCATACTTTACATACGCTCCACGATTGTCCACCATCATTAATAGCCTGTTATTGGCTAACTGGATGCTCCTCTTCCAGCAACAGTGAGTGAACAGCCCCCCAGACCGCAACTCGCAATTGGAGATCACCTCATCTAGCTTCTTTCAGTACAGCCTCTAAATAATCTATATGTAATGGATCTCTGCTCCTAAAGCATGATTACTTGTGTTGGGTAACACTTTCTGTGATCTGACAAAGAACCCCTGCGATATGGTGAACTGTACGGTGGAGCTGATGAGTCAGTGTAGTCTACTTTGTCACCCTATCAGTTTTAAAAGTATAGTTGGAATGAGATGCCTGCCTTTCTTTACCCACAGGAGGGCTCTGACATCTCTCACTTGAAGGCCATTGACATTCCATCACTACTGTCAAGCAGTGGACGGCAATCACTCTGCTCCCATTAGTGATCATACATACAAGGCTAATGTCCATCCGCTGCTGACCCTGAACACTACAGGCCAATATGAAGTTGATGACTTTATCCCTCCCGGGGCTCAAGACTAACTTTATCGCAGAAGAACTAGAGATTCCTAAGCAAAAAATTCTAGGCGGTGATCCCAGATTTTTATTCGAGATCAATTTCCAATTAAAATATGGTAATAAAAGCAGAGCTATTTTATATAATAAAAACAGGAAAAAACGTACTACATTTTGGTCCATTAATTTGTATTTTTTAGTACTAACTCCTTGACAAAGCCATTTTTCTCATGCCATCTTTCACATCTGTCAATTCGGATAGCCATCCTTTCAGATTCCCCTCTGCCAAGCTCACTACCTATCAACATTCTTACCCCATCTTCACTTTCTCACCTCCCGTAACGGTTCTCACGTGCATCCCACTTTCACCACTCGCCCCACCCCTTTTATTCTCACCTTTATAAGATTGCAAAAAAAATCAGAAGCTTCCGTTTGTATTCACCTTCAAAAATGTTTTTGAGAATAATACCCTTTTAAACTTCCAGCTTTGTGAGTGTTTCTAGTACTTTATCTAATGTTCACCTTCGTGCTCTTAATGAAGGGTTATCTGGCACTGCTTGCGACAGGCATGGTCTTTCTTTTCTTTAATTTCTGAATAATGTCCTACATTTATCGTGGTTCTTTGTGCAGTCCAGGTGACTGCATCAGAGCACTACGAGAGGTGTGCACTGGAGATGTTAGAATCCAGCTATTTGTTGTTCCATGTTTTATCACCTTTATTAGTAAACCTAAAGGGAAATATTGATATTTCAGCACTGATGGATACCTCTGAAAGATAGGTAATATAAAGTCAGCTCCCTGTTAAGTGCCTGATGTTCCACTGACTCGAATTAGGTAGCTTTCAGTTCACTGACACTAGCTTACAATTCTTTGGAGACAACTGCCATTTTTTCCTTTTGGTAGTGATGTAGGCCTTCGTTTTCAGCTGGATTGCACGTATTCGCTGACTGATCACGATTTCTATTTAAATAAAATAACAGTACAGAGCATGATTTCTAACTTTTGTTGTTGAAAGTTGTTAAAATGCTGTCTAAAAAGGGACTCTACCCTCGCTCTGCTATCGGGCTCAAAGCCGAATAAAACATCACATTTCACTAGAAGTGGTTATTTATAGATTTACACCTAACAAGTCATTATCTAACCACGTATCTTTCTGCCTTTTTGGCTTTTGCAAATTAGCCCTTCAACAAAAACGCTCATAAATCAAGAGAACTATATACATTATCACTTTTTCTCGAGTAGGTCAAGTTAACAAAGTAAATGTGCGCATATTTACCAGGAAACAGTGGTTGGCATTGATGGTTCTTACTGTTGGCTCAAGGACTTAAAACAAAAAAACGAGAAGACCTTTTTAAGGAGCTTTAGCTCACAAGGCAGTGAAAGTATGGAGCCTTGCCTACGGCAATGGCCCCAGTCCAGATGACTACCATGAAATGAAAGCCTTCACCCTTTTCTGGCTTTCATCAGATGATGATAACATGCTATGTCAACTTTACTGAGCAGTAGAGAATAGAACCCTAAGCAATGAATTCTTCACACAAACTTTCCTAAGGCAGTATCCATTCCACCCTGAAAAGCGACGAGTAGGAAAATGGAAGGTTGTCTCACTTCACCACTGATTTACACAACAGCAGGAGTTACTTAAGAAAGTGCATATGCCAACCTTGCCCATCCACTAAGTATGTTCAGAAGACCACAACGCTAGCTTATCTCTCAGAATATAGTGTCAAGTCTCAAGAAAATCAGACACACACAGCATAGCACATCTGTTATTAAGCCCTAACCTGATTCAGTAGTCTAACCCTCTCGTTTAGAAGCCCTTTCAACTTGGACACAGAGACGTTGCTATCTATTGTGGTTACAGCAATACCTAGAGTAGAGCTAGACATAAAGTTACAAATTAGACTTGAGAAATTGCTAGCATGGCCTTTGATTTCCCCAGAGAGTAGTGTAGAGAGTTTGACTCTACACATACTCTTTCTTAGAGAAAATCACCGCAAAGCACACACATGCTACCTTCTGGTACCTCCTCGTGCTGTGCACTGCTCCACCACTCGCCTCCCTCTCCCTGGAGGCCCCTCCCACTCATCCCTGTCTCCCTCTCTCCCTTTCTCTCGTACCATCTCTCACCCCTCTCTCTCGCTCTCTCATGCACTCTTCCCGCTTCTCTCATGTGGTTCACTGTAGGTCTTTCAACACAATATCTTTCCCATGCCTTTTCAAGGTTTCAGTTCCTCAAACCCATGCTCTCCTTCTCTTCAGGAGTCTTCTGAGTACACAAACGCTCTCTCTTTATATGCCTGCGGCCTGCTGTCCACTTCTTTCCTTCTTTCTCACACACTCTTTCTGCTCCTCTGTCTGGAGTTCATTTACCACTTCGTGCACAAACTACCTATCCCTCGCTATCTTCCTTTCTATCTATTCTCTGCAGCTCTCACCCCTATCTATTCACCATGCCACATAATTCCACTACACAAATACACTGCACACCACACAATACCACCCCACACAATTCCACAAATACCAATTCCAATCCAACCCACATAATTCCACTCCACATCACATACATCCACAACACTCCAAACAAAAACAAATGGGTAAAAGACATTACCATTTACAACTCCAGTAGCTCTAACTCTTGTAAATGCGAGATCTATTGCATTGCAAAGTGCTTGTTTTTTAGTGTAATGACGATCAGCGTACAGGGTGCACTGACATAATTACACTAAAGTGAAAGTAAAATGAGCCAATCGGCATGTTTTACTTTCCCTGCATCAGTGCTCGTGGGCATATATCAGCCTGCCTAACGCACTGATTCGGTGGGAGAGGTATCGTTGGAAAGGGGATAATCTCCTCTTTCCAATGATATATCTCCCCATTCGATCCCTGCTTGGGGATCGCAATAAAAGAGCGAGCCCCAAGCAGGCATCCACCCACTAGAAACCAGGGGTTTTGGGAAAGTGGCCCCTTCGGTAAGGGCTTGTGCTACCCCATTCCATACCTTATCAGTCTTTCTGCCCCCATGGGGGCAGATGAGGGTAATTCTGTCCCTCGAGGGGACAGAAAGCCCACTAGACACCAGGATCAAATTTTTAAATAATTACAGGGAGTGGATTCTCTCCATTATAAACATTGTCATACCCTCTCCCCCAACAACTATTGTGACAGTCTTTTTGCCCCCCTGGAGTGCAGTTGGGGGTGATTACTGCCAATCTGCCCCACCCACTAGACACCAGGGATTTTTTTAAATTAAATATAGGGCTGTGGGTAGCCCACCGAGGGCATTACCATGCCCCCACCCCGACAAAAGAGATAGTCTTTCTGACACCCTGGGAGGCAGATGGGAGTAATTTTGTTTAAAATATATGGGTGGGGGCTGCCCAGTATGGTCATGGCTATGCCCCCAACCCAAGTAAATGGGTAAACAGTCTTTCTGCCCCCACTGGGGTGCAGGTGAGGGTAATTACCCTTGATCTGCAACTCCTGGGGAGGCAGAAAGCCCAACAGGCACCTGGAATAAATATAGGGTCGGTGGGGGCCCACCATGAGTATGGCCATACTCCCACCACAACTAAAGTGGGCAAAAGTCTTTCTGCCCTGATTGGGGTAGTTACCTCCGATCTGATCCCCCCTCCCCCCCGGGGAAAGAAAGCCCTCAGAAGCCAAGGGATTTAAAAAAAAATTAAATATAAATATAGGGGCTGTCCAGCATGGACAATGCCGAGCCCCAACATAAGTAAATAGAGTGATAGTCTTTATGTCCCCCGGGGGCATTTTGGAGTAATTACCCCATTCTGCCGCTCTGGCAGGGCAGATAGCCCACTAGATGTCAGGGATTTATTTTTTAAGTATAGGTGTGGGGGCTGCCCATCATTGGCATGGCCATGCCCCCAACCCAAGTAAATGGTACAACAGTCTTTCTGTACCCCAGAGGGGGCAGAATGGGATAATTGCCCCAGATCTTCCCTGGGGTGGCAGAAAGCCTATTTGATGCCAATTTTTTTTTAAATATAGGGGTGGGGGCTACCTGGTATGGGCATGGCTATGCCCCCCAAAGTAAATGGGGCAACAGTCTTTCTGCCCCCCTGGGGACAGATGGGGTAATTACCCCCAATCTGCCCCCGGGGGCAGAAAGCCCACTGTATGGCAGCAATATATAATTTTAAATAAAATAATAGGGTGAGTCTTTCCCATCCTAACATCAGTCCCCACCCTCAACCCTAAAACCTTAACAGTCTTTCTGCTCCCTTGCAGACTAAAACACCCCATCCCAATGGCAAGGGAGAGGACATTTGATTCTTTTGGGTGTTGTTTTTACATGTGAGTGTGCCTACCTCCCAATATTGTCGCACTTGCAATGGTAAACAGCTGCACTTTTTGGGCTTGGGTAGGCTGCCACCTGGATAAACCTACCAGACCCAGACAGTTCTGAAAAGTAGACATTTGGGGGAGTCCAGGGTGGTGTGCTTTGCATGGATCCCACTGCATTTTCTTACCCACAATGCCCTGAAAACCTCATATGTTGACTAAAAACACACATTTTCTTCACATTTCTGTGAGGAAAACTTCTGTAATCTGGGGAGAGCCAAAAATTTCCTACCACACATCATTACCCCCCAGTCTCCAGATATAAATGGTACCTCACTTGTGTGGGTGGACCAAAAGACCTTGACACAAAAGGCCTTAAAGTGCTATCTGGAGAGATCAGCAAAAGGGGTGGTTGCGGGATTTGAGGACGTGCTCGGATGCCACTCATGGAAACCTACCAACCACAGACATTTTTGAAAAGTATACAAACAGGAGAATGCAAGGTGGTGCGCCTCGTGTGAATCCCATGAGGTTTTCATACCCACAATGCCCTGCAAACCTCAAACTTTTCCTGAAATAAAGGATTTTCTTTACATTTCTACTTGTGCTGATAAAAACGCTGTGCTACTTGTGTGGTTGGGCCTGGTGTCCGCGACAAGAACGGATCAAACCAAAGTCAATAGAGGAAGGGCTCCCATTGACCTTGGTTTGGTTCGTTCCTGTCGCAGGCACTAGACCTACCCACACAAGTGAGGTACTATTTTTGTTTGAAGACTTAGCGGAATGCTTGGTGGAAGGAAGTTTTTGGATCCCTGCAGATTCCAGAACTTTCCATCACAGAAATGTGAGGAAAAATCTGTATTTTTAGTGAAAGTTTGAGGTTTGCAAGGGATTCTGGGTAAAACATCCTGGTGAGAGCCACACAAGTCACCCCACCCTGGAATCCCCAAGGTGTCTAGTTTTAACAAATGTTCAGGTTTGGTGGGTTTCCTGTTAGACCTGGCATCTTTTGGCGTGGTTTCCCCTGTCTTTTTGATACTGACCTCCTGTTTTTGATGTGTGCTGAATTTAGTTTTTGCTGGCTTTAGGGCTTTGGGCACTTCACCACTGCTGATCAGTGCTAAAGTGCAAGGGCTCTATGTCTAAAATATGATGGTAATTGGCTTCTCCATGATTGGTATATTTGATTTACAAGTACGTTCCTAGTACAGTGCACCATGTGTGCCCAGGGCCTGTAAATTGAATGCTACTTGTGGGCGACAAAAGCAAAAGGAACAAATGGTGGACGGAATGCTGAACAATGCAAACATTCACCCCCATTCACAAAGATCTGGATTAAATCCATTGTTCTTTTGCTCACCACGCCACCTCAGTTAGGACCCAGCAATAGGCAAATCAGTCTTGACCATGTTCCTCGTGGGAACAGTCCAGCCTGAACTACTGAGCCAGGTCTTCCCGGGACCGAAAGCAAGAATCCTAAGACCGGTTTCGGGGCATCACCCCTCATCAGCCAGGCTAGCTTGAACACAGTGGTGCTGTGAGCACATGACCTATGTCTGGGCACACCCTTCCCACTTAGGGCGACAAAAGCAAAAGGAACAAATGATTGACAGAATGCTGAACAATGAAAACATTCACTCCCAGTCACAAAGATCTGGGTTGAATCCAATGTTCTATTGCTCACGCGCCACCCCAGTTTGGACCCAGCCATATGCAACTCAATCTTAACCTTGTTCCTCAAGAGAACAGTCCAGCCCGAACTGCCAAGCCAGGTCCTCCATGGACCGGAAACAAGCATCCTGGGACCGGTTTCAGGGCATCACCCCTCATCAGCCAGGCTAGCTTGAATCCAATGGCGCAGTGAGCACGGGACCCATGTCTGGGCATACCCTTCCCACTTAAGGCGACAAAAGGAACAAATGATGGACTGAATGCTGAACAATGCAAACATTCACCCCCAGTCACAAAGATCTGGGTTTAATCCATCTTTCTTTTGCTCATCACGCCTCACCAGTGGGCCTGCAACACTGATTGTGCCACTCACATAAGTAGCCCTTCAAACCTGTCTCAGGCCTGCCACTGCAGAGCTTGTGTGTGCAGTTTTAAACTTCCATGTTGACCTGGCAAGTGCACCCACTTGCCAGGCCCAAACCTTTCCTTTTATTACATGTAAGGCATCCCTAAGGTAGGCCCAAGGGAGCCCCAAGAGCAGGGTGCAGTGCATTTAAAAGGTAGGACATGCATGTTGGTGTTTCACATGTCCTGGTAGTGAAATACTGATTGTTAGACTTGGCCCTTTTTGCAGGGTCATCCCTGAACTTTTTGTCTTCCTCCTGATATTTCTTCTGACCTGGTGTTGGTGGTTTTAGGACTCTGGGCACTTTATCACTGCTGTCCAGTGTAAAGTGCATGTGCTCTCTATGGTAAACATGGTAAGATTGAACTACACCTGTTTGGCGTATTTAATTTACCTATCAGTCCCTTGTAAAGTGGTATCTCATATACCAAGGGCCAGTAAATTAAATGCAACTGGTGGGCTTGCAGCGCTGCTTGCGCCACCCACCAAAGTAGCCTTTCAAACCTGTCTCAGGTCTCTGCCATTGGAGGGCCTGCGCACACAGTTTACTGCCGCTGTGACGTGGCACATAAAGTGGTTGCCCTGTCTGTGTCTCCCCTTTTACTACACATCAGTCACCCCTAAGGTAGGCCCTAGCTAGCCCTATGGGCAGGGTGTGCTGTAGGTAAAAGGTAGGACATGTGCCTTAACTGTGTGGCATGTCCTGGTAGTGACAAGCAGCCATTTTGGTTTCTCACTACTGTAAGGCTGCCTGCTCATAGGAATGCATTGGGGATTCCCTGATATGTGCTTCAGTGGTAATTCCTGACATGTGAGGAGTAGAGTGGTCAAGTTTGGTATGTTTGGAATAGTGGTAATAAATGCTGCGTGATGGTGTTCGCAGATTTATTATCACTATTGTAGAAATGCCACTTTTAGAAGTGGGCATTTCTGTGTGCTATGTGTCTTTGTGCCTGCCTGTTGTGTACTGCACGTCTGGCTCTGGAGTGACAGGGGTTGGGGAGGTGCAGTGGCTCCAGAGGGGCTGGGTGAGTCAGCGCTAGGCTGAATAGGCTGATCTGCATCTGGAGTAGTGGGAGGAGTAGCACCTGGGCCTGAATAGGACTGTGCCTGCACTACACAATGCTGGCTCCACCCCCTGTGGTGTGCCTGGGGCCAGGACCTATACTGTCAATGGGGACTGTTGTGCACTTGTTAAGTGCCCCCAGAACTGGTTTGAACTGGGTCCCAAGCCCTGTGCCGGGGCAGAACAAAGACTCTATGAGGTATAAATATTGGGGCATTGACCCCATGTAAGGTTGTACCTGCTTGGAACTGACATACTGCCAGAGGACTGCTGGGTACCAGGAGGTACCGCTGCCGGGGACTACCTGCTGCCTGCTGGGTGGCTGAGAGGACTGCCCCTCTGCTAGGGGACCCTGCGTGCTGGCCTGCCTGGGCCCTGCCCTCTGCCCCAGTGATCTCTCAGGGCCTGGGATCTAGCCCTGCAGTGCTAGGAGACTTAGCACAAGGCAGGCGCTTTATCTTTGTTTTTCCCCTAAGCCCGTGGTGGGCGCTTCATTGCCCAAACCGGGGGCACGTTTCACTTCCCCGAGGGGAGGAGTGTTGGCGTGGCTCTACTCCCTGCCAACTGTGTGGGGAGCGCTGTTCCTTGAAACCAATTTTCACTGGAGGCACTGAGGTGGAGAGAGAGAGCTCCTGGTGCAAGAAGCACTCCGACCTAGGAGCACTATACGGGTCTGCTTCCAGCGTGTACTGAGCGCTGCAGGCCTCCTTGTGTGTGGGCTTATTCCACAGCATGCAGAGCGCTTCCCCTGCATTGTGCCCTCAGTGCTGTTAATTTCACTGTCCTCCTGAACCACACCACGAACCAGAAGGCAGACGTGCTCCTCGCGCCTGGTTGTGGGCGGGGCCGTGACAGCCAGTGGCCAAGTGAGGAAGTCAGGCGGAAGACGCCTGATCACGGGCGGTGCTCCCATGAGGAAGGGGAGAGTCCTGCGGGGTTCCTGGGCTTGATTGTGGGCGGGCCGCAACCTACAACAAGAAAGGGGCCGGCAGCATCGGACCGCATTGCCAGGCTGTTGGGAGGAGCGATGCGGGCTGCCAGGGAAGGACCCCCCCAGCACCACTGCCTTGGCCAGCAGCACCCTCAATGGAAAGGAAACCCCCAGGCAGGAAGGGCGAAGCTGACGGAGACTTTGCTCCGTGTTTCGCACCAAAGGGAGTCCTCGACTGGCACCGCAGCACTAACGGAGTTGGTGCCGCTCGAGGCTGGTGGGTGAGTGCGGAGCCCCTCACATCCATTACCCTTGTTGGGAAGTGGCCTTGGGCAATTGGGTTTTTCCTACTGAGGGAGGGCCGAGGTGGTTCCTCCCCTCCCCTACTATAAGGGAGCATTTCCGACTTCACGGACCGGGCGGGAAGGAAACCTCCACGGAGGTCCGGTGGAGCCAGTCGGATTACCAAGCGGATCATCAGGCATTTCTTGGCTCACAGAGTGCGGTGGAACCTCCACCGAAGCACCACGCAGTCCAGGTGGTGAGCGCAGAGGCGCTGGGACTGCCGATTGGGGGGGCCAGTGGGCTCCCGGTGATATTGTTGCTCGTGGGCAGTTATATTTACGTCCAATGAGGGGCTAATGTGATGTGCACCGCGGCAGGTGTTACTGTGGGTACTTTGGTGCCTTATTGCTACTGATATGTTCATAATGTGTGCTGTTAGAAACAGTCTCTACCAATAGTGATTTGGCGCACTGTTGCTAATTAGGATGCTTGCCTAATATGTTTATTCTAAGTGTACCTTTACCAGTAGTTACTGGTTGTTTTTCACTACCTGTGAATTGTGAGGTTCTGACACAGGCCCAATTGGCCCTGTAAGTGTATATAATCCCTGTAAAATAAAACCTAGTGCCAGATGGCACAGTGTGTATATGTTATTATGTTTTTATGAGTAATACACAGGCTATTTTTGATATAATATTGTGTGGAGTTTCTTTTGTGGTGTGCCTAGTGTGTCGCTGCTGTGTGTGTGTGTTGAAAAAACGCTTTACACATTGCCTCTGGGATAAGCCTGACTGTTCTGCCAAGCTACCAAGGGGGTGAGCAGGGGTTATCTTCAGCGTGTACCCTTGCCCTGACTAGAGTGGTGGTTTCTGCCTGGCTTAGGCGCATGCCCTAGCCAACCAGAAATCCCATTTCTAACACTGATACATTCGTTTTTCACTACAGCAAGGCATATCTCTCCCTTAGGTTAGCATTGGACCTGTCTTGTAACATTTTACAAGTGTATCTTCCGATTGGGAGCTGATAGAAAATTGGAGTTTGGTGTCTCTGGACTCACAATTTAAACACAAATCTTTTAATGAAGTTGGTTTTTACAGGTCTGAAAATGACACTTTTAGAGGCACATGGCACAGGCACACAGCACATAAAAATACAGAGGAATAATGAATAAAATTTAATCTGAGAAGATTTCTAAAATAATAGTTTCCCTGTATTGATTTGGGATACTGAATATAGACGCTTTAAGAGTTTCAGGATTAAAATTGAGAATAACAATTGTGATATATGTATTGGATGTGATATATGTATAAGATTTTCTTTTTTGTAAAAATCACACACTGATTTATGTTAATATATGTTGTATAGCACATTTATGTCTAGAATTTTTGATATGACCAGACACATGTTTTTTCTGATCAAAAAAGCAGCAAAAAATAAGAATCTAGTGAAAATAAAAAGGTTAAAATAAAATACCTGCTCAAACTGAAATCGATGGGTTTGACTATTTAGTGAAATTGTATACTAAACAAAGAACGCAAGGTACAGGCTCATTCTTTTTTCAAGTATATATAAACGGCCCTGCCTGTGCCTTGCCCCATGGGCCTAACTCCTTTTTTCTGACTATAGAGCGGGTGATGATCCGCGAGAGTAGAAACTCCCAAAATAAGGTGTTCTTTAAGAAATATTGATAAAATCTTGTACAGGCAGGTTTTTCCTCCCTGTCAAAAAATGACAGAAAGAGACACGTTGTCTTACACAGAAAGTCACATACAGAAGTTAATTACTGCTCCCTCACCCTTCTCCACAATCTCACTAAGCACATCGGCAAGACAACAGAATGAAAGTGAAAAATTAGTTCGTCTTCACAAAAAGCATATCCGCACAGAGCCGCATGGTCATTTTCTCCTAGAGCACCTAAAAGCTGGGACAATCCCCTGGGGACTCCAGGTGAAAAATGTTCCAGTTATATTTATAGAAGATAATGAATACAAAAGAGGCTTCAGCTTTATTAATACAAAGTGTAGCAGGGACCTTATGGTCCACACGATAGAGACGGCCCAAAGATTATGCTTAAAAGAAGCAGAGGAATTAGAGCTACTAACACAGGCTATTAAGGATAACCAGTCTGTCACAGAAGCTAAGGCTCTTTTAGAGAAGATTGAGAAGGACATTCAGGATTTCAAGGATAGTACTATTAACACAAAAAGTGCAAAATTTGAAAGGGACACCAAGACGTTTAATATTGAACAAGTCTATCCATTCCTCAAGGAGGATTACTACACTCCAGTTGAGGCACGTAGAGCGCTCACAACCTATCAAGGACGTTCCAAAAATCGGTTTTCGAACTTTTCAGACACGTCATCATCGGACTCCTTAGGAGAATCAGGTCCTAGAGAAGGTGCCCCTAAAAAACAGGTGGCTTTTTGAGGAAGGGGCGGTCAACAACAAAAAGCAAAGTACAAACCACAATGGGAAATGAGAACCAAGAATCGGCTCTACAAGTCGTAGAAGCTTCTAGTATAGTTAATCTATCACAGAAACAATTGTCGAGAGAGGAAGAAACCATACTAAACTTTGGTTTAAAATTTGTTCCAAATAGACAGACTGATTATACAAAACTAAAACTAGAAGCAATCGAATTCTGCCGTAAGGTTAGACTAAAGGCTTTTTTGATAGTCATGAACCAACAGCAAATAGTGAAACGACAGGGTTTAGAAACAAGTCCAAATTTGTTCCCACACAAAATATCCCAAAACAAATCTTGGCATTTTAACAAACGATTTTATCGTCCATAACAAATTAGAACAGACAAAGAAATATGTACATAGAAACATAAATAGAAAACAGCAAGCAGCAATTCAAAGCCTTCAACAAGATACATTGGTGGTTATCAAACAGGCCGACAAAGGTGGGGCGGTAGTAATCTGGCCTAGAGAGATGTATTTGAAAGAAGGGAGAAACCAAGTGAATAACCAAACTTGGTATCGACCTATTAAAGAGGACCCTGCACAATCTATACAAGTTATAATATCTGAAATATTGCAGTCAGGATTAAAAGAAGGATATCTGGGACCAAAAGAGTATGATTTTTTAACTAAGAAATATCCAAGAACACCTATATTGTACTTTGAACCGAAAATACATAAAAATTTAGAAGATCTGCCGGGACGACCTATAGTCTCGGGTTGTGACTCTATTTTAGAGCCAATCTCTAAATATATAGATTTCTTTTTGAAACCGTTCCTTAGGGATGTCCCGTCATACCTCCGAGACACCACAGATTTCATCACTAAGATTGAGGGTACTCCATTTGATGACCAGACACAAATAATGGTTACATTTGATGTTACATCACTTTATACGCAGATACCGCAGGATGAGGCGTTAGAAGTGATGGAGCTGTATTTAGAGAGTAGAGAGCGGCCCCATAGGGTTCCCACGATATTTATACTACAACTAGCAGAGGTCACCCTTAAAAAGAACTATTTTAGATTTGATGATCAATTCTTTATGCAGGTAAAGGGGACCGCCATGGGATGTCCTTATGCACCGGAGATGGCGGTCCTCTACATGGCTCAATATGAAAAAATATATGTTGAACAGAACAATCCCTTTCGAAGTAATATATTGCAGTGGCAACGATATAACGACGACATCTGGTGCCTGTGGCAGGGGAGCCAGGTGGAGTTGAATTTGTTCCATGAATGGCTAAATGCCCGACACCAAGACATCAAATTTTCTGTAGAATCAAGTAAGACCAAAATGACGTTCTTAGATGTAGAGGTAACCCCTATGGATAATCATCTAACAACATCTCTCTACAACAAGAAGACAGACAGAAACACTATGTTGCATCATAAAAGTGCACATCCAAGAGGTCTTAAAGAAAATCTCCCTTATGGGCAGTTATTAAGGATCAGGAGGAATTGCACATTGACATCACAATTTGAAAAACACGCCACTACTTTTTGTAATGAGATGACAAAAAGAGGATATCCTAAAAAGCTGTTGAAACACTCAACAAAAAGAGCAAGATTCACACCTCGTGAAAGCCTCCTGCAGGTAAAAGATAAAAAACCTCTAGACAGACTAGTTTGTGTATCAACGTTTAGTCCAGACACAAATAAGTTTAGACAAATTGTATTGAAGAATTGGCACCTCCTTGAAAACCTTGAATGTCCTTTTCCAAAACCACTATTTGCGATGAAAAAGGGGCAAAGCATTGGCCAGCAAATAGTACGTGCAGACATTTCCTTACCCAGACAGAAAAGTGATCTATTGACGCAATGGAATCTTAAACCAATTGAAGGCCACCGAAAATGCAGCAATTGTATTGCTTGCAGCACTACAATAGAAGGAACAGAATTTGTCCATAATAACATCAAATGGAAACATCTGGATTTCACTAATTGTAAAACCAGAAATGCAGTATATGCTATAATTTGTCCATGTTTGAAAATATACATAGGCAAAACGAATCAACAGGTTAATACTCGAATCACACAACATAGATCGCGAATAAAGAAAAAAGTGATTACTGCACCAATGGTAGAGCATTTCATAGAGAAATCTCATGGCGTAAATGACTTCAAATGGACTGTGTTGACGGTGGTTAAAGCATCAAAATATCCAATTGATATTGATAGTGCTTTACTTCAAAAGAAGCCTATTTAATACTTAAATATAATTGCACAATGACAGATCTTAACAGCATGACAGAGCTATCAAAGACTTAAACTATGTCATCCAGAATGCAACACATAGGCTCAACAAGAGATCGTTTTCTATTGGTTAATATCTGAAACTACATTTCCCAGGGTACCTAGGGAGACACCATATTAGATTGAACCTCATGGCTGAACTCCATTGCTGACCAAACGGAGGCAGAGAGGGATCAGGAGATGAAAGCAATTGCAGTTCAACCAAGTCAGAGAATAGGTAAGCTTAAAATGAGAAGAGAAAAGGTTATCTCTAAATATATAAATGCTGAAATGTATAATTGCGTTCTGTAATATTTTTGCAGAGAACGCAAGTTAATCTAAATCAGCGAGCGCCACTACAAGAGAGGAGGTGATCCAGGTAGCGTTTGAAAAGCCGATAGCGAAAATGCCCGGCATATAAGGTACAAAAAGCTGAAGCCGCAATATAGGGTAATGAAGTATTACAAAATATCGTACCCTTTAAAAGTATGATTAAGTATTTTCCTTATTTACAGGAAACTAGATGCAATTGCCTTATAAAAAGACAAAGATAAGGTAGGAGACGACTGCTGGAAAAAGAGATATTAAAATGTCGCAGTAAAGAATGCACAATACTGACAGTGCTCTCTGTTTTTTAACAGAATCCCTAGTGATTGAGATTAAATGTCCTTTGGTGAAGCGTATACCTTAAGGTGAAGATTAGTAAGAATTCTCAGGTAAAGAACCCGAATAGAAATAATGAGAATGGTGAACTTAAGGTGAGACAGAAAAGAGCCCATTGTAATAATCGTTTTATGTTACAGACCCTTACAGAAACCACCATTGCTGTCAAAATTCAAAAGCCCTGATGAGATTCCTGGTATTTAACTCCCAGGACTCGAAACGCGGGCACATGGCACAGGCACACGGCACATAAAAATACAGAGGAATAATGAATAAAATTTAATCTGAGAAGATTTCTAAAATAATAGTTTCCCCTGTATTGATTTGGGATACTGAATATAGACGCTTTAAGAGTTTCAGGATTAAAATTGAGAATAACAATTGTGATATATGTATTGGATGTGATATATGTATTAGATTTTCTTTTTTGTAAAAATCACACACTGATTTATGTAAATATATGTTGTATAGCACATTTATGTCTAGAATTTTTGATATGACCAGACACATGTTTTTTTCTCATAAAAAAGCAGCAAAAAATAAGAATCTAGTGAAAATAAAAAGTTTAAAATAAAATACCTGCTCAAACTGAAATCGATGGGTTTGACTATTTAGTGAAATTGTATACTAAACAAAGAACGCAAGGTACAGGCTCATTCTTTTTTCAAGTCTATATAAACTGCCCTGCCTGTGCCTTGCCCCATGGGCCTAACTCCTTTTTTTCTGACTTTTAGAAAGTTGGCATTTTCTTGATTAACCATTCAGTGCCTCTGCCTGTCTGTGAATACATATCTGGGTTGGATGATAGTTGGGCTTTGTGAATTCACTCTAGGCAGTCACACACAAAGGGAACTGAGGTGTACCCTGCATATCCTGATGGTCCATCACCAGGCTGAGGGGTCTTCCTGAGCTAGAGTGTTGGGAGGAGTTGACACTTGCACCTTAATAGTGCTGTGCCTGTCCCCTCACAAAGCAGTTTCCACCCCCGCAGTATGTCTGGAGCCAGGCCCGCCGGAAAGAGAAGAACCCGTTTTGGCTCCGTTGTATCGTCTTTTAGAGTTTCAAAGACAGAGAAGGCACGAGAACTCTTTAAAAGTTGCAGCTTCCATTTCTGTATATATGACGATGGTTACGTCTTGAAATGTTGAGCCTTAAATATATTTTTTTATTATATTTCTTTATTTTGTATTTCAAACCTTCGTCACTTAACAAAACAATAAATAAAGGACACTTTCCCACTTACATGACATTACATTAACAGTAATTTCTTGCAGTCATCCAGTCCAAGGCGGTACAGCACAGTAGACAAGCAGTACTCCATATCGAGTTGTTATCATTCTGCGCCCTCCAGCAAGCCATGAGTTAAAATACATCATACCCCCAACCTCAAATTATCACTAAGACTTACGGTATCACACATATCCCCACACTCCAAATGGTCCCACTATGTAGCGACTGTCCCCGCCCAGGCCCCCTTCGGTGTTACAACACTTCAGGGTTGGGTACACTCATTTCTTGGCACTCACCCTCAGCTGCCTCGTTGCCCCCTTCTTTAGCAGTTCTATATGCACTGTACAGTGCCCAAAAGTTCTTAGGCCTATTGCGTGGAGGGAGGAGGTCGCTATAGTACTCCGTTTGAGTGCTACAGTACATCATATCAGTCGCCCATTGAGCAGTCGAAGGGAGCGGTCCTTTCGACCAACAAATCGCCACTCTGCGCTTGGCCATCAACAGGCCCATGTCCACTAACCTGCGCATCCCTGAGGGCAAAGGTTTAGAGTAGCCCAGCAGCCCCAGAGCTGGCTCCGGCACCAGCGCTCGCCCTGTCATCGCGGCCATTTCAGAAAAAACACGTTCCCAAAACTTTGCGACCCCCGGGCAGAACCATGCCAGATATATGAAGTCGGCCACCTGCTCGCTGCAATGCTCGCACCTCGATTCCTCCCTCAGACCATACCTGCAAAGCCTTTCCGGGGTGTAGTAAACTCTATTGAGATATTTGAAGTGTATCAGCCGGTGTCTACCATTAAGGGAAACTCGTTTCGTATTGATGCAACAGTACGTCCACATTGCGTCGTCTATTTCCCTATTTAAATCCCTTTGCCATGCCAAGCGGGCCTTAGTAAAATAGTTCTCCCTATAGGACATAGTGTGTTTGTAATAGATACTAGTCTCGTCGGTGCATCAGTTTTTATAACAAGAGAAAGGGCGGTCAGTTCCGGTGGTTCCGCCAGATCACTCCCCAATAGCTGATGTAACGCATGTCTGGTTCTATGAAATTGAAACTTGGAGAGAAGAGTGGGTGTAGCGTCCCCTACTGCCACGGATTCCCAGTTTTTCGCTGTGCCTCCCTCAAATAAATTACCTGTAGTACTGATCTCTATGGAATTAAGCGCGCGAACTACGCCACCATCCCTACACGGAGGCAACCAGTGGCACCATTCTAGGGGAGCTAGAGGTGAGTACAGGATAGCCCCTGCCTGCAACTTTAGGAGGTGATGCCAGGCATGGGTAGTCGCATTGATTGAGTCCAGTATTCCAGTCCTGCGATCTGGGGGTGAAAAAAGCAGCATGGGCAAGGGACGGGGGGAAGCCACCTCTCTCTCAATGCATAGGTGAGGGGTGTCTGTCGAGCCGTGTATCCAAAGGGATGTGTGTGCACTTTGCGCCGCCCTATAGTAAAGGTCGAAATCGGGTCCCCCCAGCCCTCCCAAGTGGTAAGGTAACGTGAGAATTTGCCATTTGACCCTCGGCTGTTTGCCCGCCCATGCCAGCTTAACCATCATTGTTGTGAGCCCCTTAAAAAATGTACTTGTGAGAACCATTGGCATGTTCGTAAAAAGAAACAGAAAACGAGGGAGTATCACCATTTTCATTATAGAGATTCTGCCTAGGAGAGACAACAGCAATCGGATCCAGCTCTCCACTTCATCCTCCAATTTACTAACCAACACGCCATAATTTTCCCTGAAGAAGACTTCCGAGTCCGAGTGCACCCGAATACCAAGATATCGAACCGAGTCTGTCGTCCACTGCAGCGGATAATCAGGTTCAAATTGAGTTGTGGACGGAGTAAGAGGAAATATGATGGACTTCGACCAGTTAACTCACAGCCCTGAAACCCCCCGAAAACGAACTATTTCTCTCAATACAGACAAGAGATGCCGTTCGGGATCTCGAATATATAGGAGCGTGTCGTCCGCGTACGTCGAAACAATAAGATCGTAGCCTGGGACACGGATACCTTTATATCTATGATATTCGTGGAGTGCACAGGCTAAGGGTTCGGCCACCAATGCATAAAGAATCGGAGAAAGCGGGCAGCCCTGCCGCGTACCCCTAGTGATACTTATCGAGTCCGTCACCAGGTGACCGATTTTTATTCTGGCCGTAGGTGAACTATACAGCACCTCTAGCAACTGTAAAAAGACCTCCCCCAGCCCCATCTGCAACAAAACCTGTCTCATGAAGGGCCATTCAACTGAGACGAAGGCCTTCTCCATGTCGAGAAACACCACGACCGCTGGAGTGTCTGGCTTAGTATGCTGGAGAGCGCAAAACACCGTGCGTAAATTATAAGTAAGGTTTTGACCCGGAACAAACCCTGCCTGCTCCGGAGCTACCAACGATGGGACCAAAGGGACCAGTCTATTCGCCAGGATCTTTGCAAAGATTTTGGTGTCGACATTAAGCAAAGAGAGAGGTCGGTAAGACGAACACTCCTCAGGGGGTTTACCCGGCTTCAGGATCGTCACAATAATTGCCTCTCTCATTGAGGGTGGCATCGTGCCTGCCTCGCACATATCTTCGAATAGAGTAGCTAAGTGTGGTAACAACAAATCCAGATACGTCTTATAGAAGGCCACAGTCAGGCCGTCTATCCCCGGGGCACTGCCTGGCTTCATATGGGCAAGAGCCAGGAGAATTTCATCTCGCTCCAACGGGCACATCAGGAATTCACGATGTATATTAGTCAACCAGGGCAGCTTAATATGCGTTAAATAGTCCAAAATTTCCTCCTCCGTGCCTGAACTACGTGAAGCATATAGATTTGAATAAAACTGCCGAAATCTCTCAGCTATGGCAGTGTCATCAATAAGTGTCTCTCCCTCCGCCGTCTTAAGTTCAGTAACAACGGTATGGCCTCGCCGCTTCTTTAATAACTGGGCTAATACCCTACCCTGTCGTTCGCCCTCCCCGTATGCACGAGCCATGGCATATTTCCTGAGGTGTTTAATTTCAGAATCTGCAGTGTCCTGGAACTCCTCCAGTTGGGCCTTGAATTCCCTCAATACCTCCTCATCAGCGCCCTGTTGGAGTCGCGCCTCAAGGCTAGCTAATGTGGCTTCCAAGTCTGCAAGCCTCTTGCGCAGCGCCCTAAGAACCCCAGAGTGCTTGGACATGGTGACCCCTCGAATATACACTTTGAATGCTTCCCACACCACCTGATAGCTCTCCACTGAGCCCACGTTTTTATCAAAGTATGTTTCAATCGCTTCAGCTAGCTCCGCCTTAAATACTGCATCTAGCAGAGAGTATGGGGGAACCTCCAAGTGTAGGGGGGGATAATTTTCTGGGGGGCATCTAATACCACCAAAACTGGGGAATGGTCTGAAAGTGTACAAGGCAGCACCTGGCATGTCATCGTGTGGCCATATAGCAGTCCGGTGGCTAACCAATAGTCTATACGTGTATGCAGATCATGGTATGCTGAATAATGCGTATTCCCCCCTTTGTCAGGGAACTTCTGTCTCCATACATCATGTAAGTCCATTTGCACCATGATATCTGTGAGCGTTCTAGCTGCAGCTGTAACGCGTCTAGACGGTCCCCCCGAGCGGTCCCATTCGGGGTTCAAAACTAAATTCAGGTCACCTCCCCAGAGTTGCAGTACCGTCCCAAAGTTGCGTACCCTCTCAGCCAGGGCGGTATAAAAGTCTGGATTGTCGTAGTTGGGCCCATATACATTAATGATAAGTATGTCCAGCCCCTTTCCCCGGCACCTGGAAATCACATATCTTCCGTCTACATCCATAACCAAAGGTTCAAGTGTGAGGGAAGCCTTTGGACAAACCCATGTAAGGACCCCTCGGGCGTGACTGGTGAAGCCCGCTGCGTGTGCAAAACCTTGCACACCCCTACTTTGAAGCATAGGGCTATTAAGAGGAAGGTGTGTTTCTTGCAGTAATGCAATGTCTATTTCATGCCTTCTCAGGTATGCTAGAACCTTACGTAGTTTCCTCTGGTCATTAAGACCCCGCACATTCCATGTGAGAGCTCGCAGTTTACCCTGTGTAACCACCCTGTGGGAAGAACTACCAGCTGTACCATTATCATGTGGTGTCAACCTATCAGTGTCTGCCATGGAAACCTACAACGTGCGCAGTCGCTGTGTAAAATGAGTAGTGTCCGCAGTCAATATCATACCATACAAGACACCAACCCGTCCCACCCCCCACCCACGCCAGGCGATCCCCAACTGGGCCTAGACGAGAAACTAGTAAACGGACCTCCTGAACCATCCTGAAAAAAAAACCCAGCAAGTATGAACAGCTCAACAAAGTGTACAGAGGTCCCATCCCCCCACCCCCAATACACAATACCCCAAATGTGCGTTGCACTCGTGGGCAGAGGTAGCACGCTCTCCAAATAAAAAACTGAAAAAGTCCAAATCTGGCATCTGCTCCGCACGCCATCAACATACTATGAAACATCTGAAGAAAATATAAGATCTCCAGTCCCCACCACGGCCACCTGTCCTACAGCATTAATGGTCAACAACCTGACTAATCCTCTGCACCAGCCACCACCCGCATTCGAGGGCAAACCATATAGACTCCCTACATTGATAGCAGTAACACTCAAATTCACAAAATCACATCAGTGCACATATTCCTCTCGCAATTCTAATCAAACTTTCATCAGTAACCCCATGAGTGACAATCTTATCTGTATGATGAGCAGTCCAAATATCAGTCCTGATCGTCCAACCTGCCACCTTCCGCTCCTTCCCAAGCGTCTCTCTCCGGGCTACGTCGTTTGTCTTTAGACCATTCCTTCATAGCCTTCTGCAAGACTTTCGGGTCCGTGAAGATTCGCGACTGGCCTTGACGGTTAATCTGGAGTCTAGCAGGGTATAGCATGGCATAGTCAATGTTGTTCTCCCTGAGCTGCTTCTTCAATGGGGCAAACTCCCGGCGCGCCTCTTGCACTCTTAGTGTGAAATCAGGGAACAGTGATATAGTAGAGCCCTCATATTGCAGTTGTTGCTTGTCCCTGGCAGCTTTCAGCGCGGAGTCCCTGTCTCGGTAGTTAAGCAGCTTCGCTATGATTGGTCTCGGAGGAGCGCCAGGCGCCGGACGAGAACCCAGAGATAGGTGCGCCCTTTCAACTACAAACATAGGTGAGAAAGTCTCACTACCGAGAAGCGTGACCAGCAATTTCTCTAAAAAGTGTTCGATATTGCCGGTCGGGGTCGATTCAGGAAGGCCCGTGATTCTAAGGTTGCTGCGCCGAGATCGCGCTTCCAGGTCCTCGGTTTTGTCCTGCAGGACCTGCATCACTTTCTCCAACTGTTTGTGGCCAGCGTCGAGCGTCGTCTGTGCTTCTTCAACTTCCGTGACCCGGCGTTCCGTCATATCTAACCGCTGTGCATGTTTGTCCAACCTCTCAGACATTCTGTCCATGCGGTAGGAAAGTGAGTCCATCTTGGAGCCAAGGACTGAAAGGCTGCTCTGCAGACCTTTTTCCATCGCAGCAAGCATAGTGCGTCTTCTTGAGGAGGGTCCTGCGTATTCTCGCCGTCCTCCGCAGCCGCTTCTCGCCCCTTAGACTTCCTTTGGTCAAACGTGAGTTTTGGTTGCGTTCTGTCGACCTTGCCCATCTCTAACGTAGCCCTTTTGCAGTTCCAGGCCTAATACCAAGCCGATCCGAGTCCCACTCCGCTAATACGTTGACCACCTCAGACTGTGACTGTTGAGGCAAAGTTGTGTGGCACAGTCTCACATATCAGGTAACCCACTATGCAGCCTCCTCAGGCCTCCAGGGCTTAGGTTCCCCAACAGCGAAGGTCTCGCTGTAGTCGTAAAGCGGACGGGGCACTCAGCTATCAGACGGATGCTAATATCCCTCTGCATGGAGATTCAGGTGTCTACCCATACCACTGGCGTCCCCTCACTGGTCCAGGGGCTCGGGGCTCTGTGCCAACCTCCACGTGATGTGCCCTGCAGAGGAAGGCAGAAATCCACTAGAACCCTTCATCGAGCACTGCACTGTAGTTGTGCTGTTTGGTTAGTGTTCGTGTCTATGACGCAATTGCCCATGGGGGGGACATCTGCCTAAGTCTTCACACCGGGCAGGGAAAGCACTACAAACTCATCCACAACATCAGCAGGGCCGCCAAGGAACCACAGTAGCACCCACCTCGTTCGTTGTCACCCAGGCGGGGGCCTCGTGCCAAGCGACTGCCCCTATGCGCCTCTCCCTCCGGGGACACAGAATACCACCGGGCAGCAGCCGCTGGTGCTTCCCTCCAGAAGGCAAGATATGACAGGGATGAGCCAGCACACATACGATCAAAAATGGTGGGTCGCGCCTTCCCCACCATGCAACACCAATTGACACATGCAGCAGTCAGGCACAGTTCCAGAAGGCGTCCCACGACCGCATCGGCAGCACCGCAGGAGGAGCACTGCAAAAGGTCGTCCCTCGCACCGCCGCAGTGCTGAGAGTAGCCGCGGTCTCCTCCCGTATGTTTCTGCAGCGGCGTCTCTGATAACTGCCACACTCTGTCGGGCACCCGCCGTCCAGGCTCCCAGCCCGCTCACCGGTTGCGGATGTTATTAAGTAGCTCCCCGCTGGCATGATGGGCTCCGCTCAGGGTCCGTTCTCCCTCGAAAATGGACCGATCCCCTCCGCCAGCTCCTGAGTGCAGGTCTGTGCCACGTCACAGAGCGCTGGGCCGCCTCAGCGTATTACGGCAGCTCGGGGATCCAGGCCAACACCAACACGCATTGGCCAAGACCCCTCGCTCCGCCGTCAGGGCTGGTACAGGAGTTGGAGTCAGCACATTCCGATCTACAGCACCTCCGGCGCCGATATCAGCCCTAGGGAAGCCGATTGCGCACTTCAGACATCGGATAATTGTAGGATAGTTTGATGGTCGTGCGGAGCTTCGTGCTCAAGTGGCCATCTTCAACGCGAGGAAGCTCCGCCCCCAAGCCTTAAATATATATGACGAGATTCGAACATTAAGTTAAGAAAAAGAAAAAAATACCATATAAAGGGGTAAAGGTGATTCATGATCCACTAATCTCGGGTCAGAACGTCCCAGGAATGAGGCATTTAACAAGAATTAACCAGATTTCATGATAGCATATTCGCATGATTAGGAGTCTTGGTGTTATTGGGTTCACGTGAGGAGGCTGCAGATACTATATGCGCCTACAGTTTTCAATAAGGATTTAGGTCGGGGGCAATCATAGAGTGGAACACAGAGAGACTTATATTACTTGTCTTGAAAAAGATGGAATATTATCAGTAAAACCATCGAAACGCGTCGACGCACCATTTTACATAATTCGTGGAAGTGACTGGATCTTTAGATACATGAATAACACGTTGTATCAGGTCCTAGTTACAAAAAGGTTCTAACGGATATGTTTATTTGAATGACAAAGTACACTCTCTGTCCTTTTTCTCTCTTCTAATGTTTTGTATTTGATGTTTTTAGTGTATAAATTGTATTAGATTTTTGAGGAAATTGGTTGAATTTTTAATGAACTTGAGACGCATAGCATGTGTTGGATTATTTTAAACATTTGTAATGCAATAATGTATTTTTAATAAAAAATCTTGTGATAATTTCTGGTTTGGGGCATACATCATTTGAGTCTTTATCTGTAACTGTGTTTTAATCGGGAGTAGAGTCTTGCTCTCAATCTAGTGTATAGTAACCAAGGGATAATTTGTTTTTACTTGCCAGGGCCAGGAAGGGCAGGGTCTTGTGCAGTACAAAGACTTTTCTTTGAGGTTTGCCTTTTTCAAAGGCTGAAATTGGTATAAGTACTCAGCCTCTGACACCACATACTCAGACCACTTCTGGATTGAGAACATTCTGCCAGGAGGAAGAGGTGTGTTGCTGTCAGGAGGGACTGCCACTTTGCTGTTTGCTTTGCTGTGTTGCCCTGCTGCTTGCTGCTTTCGTCCTGGGACTGAAAGGACTGGACTTTGCTTTCTGAATCATGCTTTCCAAGTTTCTCCAATAGCTTCAGTTGAGCTTGCGTCCTTTTAGAAGTATCAGGGCCATAAAAGACTTCATCTGCCAGCAGCTGGGCTCCTCTGCTGAGAGCCCTGCTCTGCCAAGTGGTGCCAAATTTTAGTTCTGAGCCTTTGGAAGTGAGTTCTGGTGTGAAGAGAAGAAAACCACGTATCACTTCATAATTGGTGCACCCCTGCAAGAATCACCACATCGCTGCTGCCTGCATCAAAGCTGTGGTCCCCACTCCTCGAGTGCACGACACACCGACTGCTGTTTACAGCGCAAGATCCGACTTTGCCGCAGGGCCCTGAAGAATCGCCACTGCATGAGTCTCGAGCACTTCATCTCCGATGTCCGTTTTGCACCGCTCTAACTCCGAAACAGCATCTGCTGAGAGCCCTGCTCTGCCAAGTGGTGCCAAATTTTAGTTCTGAGCCTTTGGAAGTGAGTTCTGGTGTGAAGAGAAGAAAACCACGTATCACTTCATAATTGGTGCACCCCTGCAAGAATCACCACATCGCTGCTGCCTGCATCAAAGCTGTGGTCCCCGCTCCTCGAGTGCACGACACACCGACTGCTGTTTACAGCGCAAGATCCGACTTTGCCGCAGGGCCCTGAAGAATCGCCACTGCATGAGTCTCGAGCACTTCATCTCCGATGTCCGTTTTGCACCGCTCTAACTCCGACACAGCATCTGTGGTTCGACATCGACCCCTTCCGCAACTGAGGTATCACACTCGCAATTGATGCATCACCTCCCCTATGCCTCATACCATCACCCGGCGTTAGCAGCTCAACGACCCTGCACCGCCTCCAGAAACATATGCATCCTTTACTACAAGCGACACATCATCTCCTTTGTGCAACGCACTGTCACCGAGTGCCAATGTGCCAACAACCTGCATAGCTTTAAGGAACCGATGCATCAGCTGCTTTAATGACGCCTTACATCCCCTGCACCACGCATCGTCCTTGATTTTTGATGCATCAAAGGTACTTGGTCCTGTTCAAGAGCAACCATTGATTTCTAAGAGCTATAACTTTATTTAACCTTGAAATTTCGCATCTTTACTTGTATATGTTGGATTTTTGTCATTTTGGTCTTTTTTTGTTCCGATAAATATTGGCTATTTTTCTAAACTGAGGTGGAGTGCTTTTGTGCTGTTTTGACTCTATTAGTGTGTGTGTGTACAAATACTGTACACATTTCCTCTGAAGATAAGCTTGACTGCTCTGACCAAGCTACCAAGGAGGTGAGCACGGTTTATTCTGAGGGTGTTACTGACTTACACTGATATCAGTGAGGGTCCCTATTCATTGACAACATTAGACCCCATTTCTGAGTTAGGGACCAAAATCCACAGCTACCCACTTTGCAAAAATGTGATCAGTTTTAAGTTGAAAATGTGATGTATCCAAGTTGTGTTTTGAGTTGTTTCCTATCGCGGGCACTAGGCCGCACAGGTGAGGTACCATTTTTATCAGAAGACAAGTGGGAGCATAGAATAGTAGGATATTTGGTATTACCAACTGAATGATACTGCATTTGTGCCTTCGAAATGTAAGCCAGTGTGGAGGAAAGAAGGCATTTTGAAAAATACCATACAAATCATATGCCAATATGAGTACCCACAAATTCAAAGATGAACAAATAACTCCTGCTCCAAAACTCTATATCTTGTGCTCAATTCGGAAATACATAGGTTTCCTTGATACCCTTTTTCCATTCTACATATTTCACCATATTCGATTGGTCTATACTTGGTACACAATGAAAAACCATTGTTCTGTGCAGCTCAGTTGTTAGCTCTGGCTACCTTGGGTTCTTGGAGAACCTACAAACCGTATATATCCTCGCAAACACAAAGGTCTAGTGAACATAATGGTATATTGCTTTTGTAAATTGGCCATTGTGACAAAAAGTAACAGATGAAAACATTGTCACAAATGGCCATTTCTTCCTACTCATGTTCAGTATTTCTTTAATTCAGCAGTTAGTTTCTCTGAGAAAGCCTTGAGGGATCTACACATATGATCCCTTGCTGAATTCAGCATTTTGACTACTTTTCATAATGGATAGCTTTCCTGGACCACCCATGGGTTTGACACTGGTTTCCACCGCAAACTGGAAGTAGGTTGAGAGAAAATGAAAAATAAATTAGGAACAATTGGCTCCCTCTTTGAAAAATACTAAAACTGTGGTAAGAAATTAGGATTTTTTATTTAGCTCTGCATGTTCCTGAAAGCTGGGAAGATGGTGACTTTAGCACAGTAGCCAGTTTGTTGATGCCATTTTTAGTTAAAAAAAAATCAGACACTTTTATCCAGAGCACTTTTTTCAGTCTGTTCCTTCTAGGGGATTCCCCCATAGGGATGTTGGAAAAAAGGACTCAAATTTGGCATAGATACCTTAAGTGGAAAAAATGTTTATGGAGCCCAAGTGTGAACTACCCAAAATAGCCAAAAAAGGGCTCAGCACTGGGTGGAGGGGGGGGGGATATGGAGACAGAATGCCCCGCAGTTAAGGGGTTCATAGGGACTTGTCTTTCGATCTTTCATTGCTTTGCAGAATCCATAGTTGTATTTTCCACTATTTATCATTGCAGCATAATTCCAGGCATTATAGCATATTTTTTCATGCCTAATGCATCATGATCATTGTAGTTATTTATGTAGCAATAATTTCCTCCAGATTTCCATCGATGGAATGCCTATTGAAGATTTTGCTCTGTTTGGGTATGATCAGACTGATACGTAGCAGTTAAGATTCACCTAACCTAATATTTATGTACACCTAATGAGCAGTGGTATTTAGTTGGGTAAATGAAGGCGCCACTCGGGAGAGATAACACAAATATTTGATATTTACTTGCTGTATTGATCACGGTGCTGCAAGGTGAAGAGAACCACTGACCTCCTCAAAATACAAAATGGCCTTGGCCAATTGACAGATATACAAAGGAATTCCTCAGCACACGTCTGTTATGTCACAATATACATAAACATGCTTGATGTGAGCATAAGTAAAATACAAGTAGGTAAGTTCTTATTTCTTTTTTCCTTTTTATTTTCCGATGTTCAGACAGCCGACACGTGTTTCGTCGCTTACATGGGAATTAATCCCGCGACTTTATCAAGGCTATTGTCTTCCTGTGTACGGTACCGTACTCGGCAACACGAGGAGCGACGTCCGTGTGTGGGATCAAACTACTAAGAAATAAGATTCTGGACTTCTGGGACATACAGGGATCCCTTGGATTTAACATTGAGAAGTGAGACGTCGCGAGATATTGAATCCCAGTGTGGGTTGGAATTAACACCACTAATAAAGGTTATACACAGGAAGACAATAGCCTTGATAAAGTCGCGGGATTAATTCCCATGTAAGCGACGAAACACGTGTCGGCTGTCTGAACATCGGAAAATAAAAAGGAAAAAAGAAATAAGAACTTACCTACTTGTATTTTACTTATGCTCACATCAAGCATGTTTATGTATATTGTGACATAACAGACGTGTGCTGAGGAATTCCTTTGTATATCTAATATTTATGTACCTGGTCCGATGTCAAGCAATGCTGAAAGAGAAAATCTCCCCTGGTACATAGCCGCCAGCTTTTAGAATGCAGAGATGTGATTTTTTGGTAGCAGTTAAAGAAATCAGCATCAACGTTTGTCAAATGCGTACCATGGATTTAACACCCTTACACGCCTTTGCGTCTCCTTTTGTAAGTGCGCCTTATATGTGTATATCTCACAGTTCGTCTGTTTTTTTAATCTTTATTTTTCATTGTTTGAAAAACATATAGGGGCCGATTCCGATCTCGGCCGGAAGCGCACCTAACACTATACGTCCGGAAAAAAACCAAGCTGAACGCGTGATTCCCGACCGATTCGCACAGTCGTCCGAACGAGCAAGTACGATGCGCATAACTGCTCAGATTCCGACCCAGCCGTACGTACCCATTGCAGCTCCTGTTCCCCGCCCGAGCCGGATCCGTAAACGCTGAATCGAGTCGCACGGAAGTAAATATACAGCACCTTCCGGCCGGACTAGTACGATGCGCCTTCCGTACGCGCCGAACCCGTCGCTACGTCCGGCACGTCAGAGCATCCGGGAGAGCTGCACATAAGCTCCGATTCACGCCACAAGACGATCCACGGCTACGAGACGAACAAGCCAGCGACGAGTACGAGTCGAAGCCACGAGAAACCCGAACGAGATGACCCAACCATGAATCCCATCGCGCAGGTCCTACCAATACTCTACATCTATTACCGGAACAGGTACGGACGCGTACGGCGCAGATGGTAAGTCAAACACCCACTACACAAACAAATGACACGTACCCGACATATGTCACACACACATAGGGATGCAGAAATGACGTACACTAGCAACAGCAGAACCATAGGGGCGGGATGGCTATCACCAATGCCATACACACCCATAGGGGCCTGATGGCTACCACTACCACCACCCCTACTCATGTGGGCCTGGATGCCTGTCACTACTACCATCCCCACTCATAGGGGGATGGATGCCTACCACTAACACCACCCCTACTCAGGGGGGCCTGGATGCCTACCACTACCACCACCCCTACTCATGTGGGCCTGGATGCCTGTCACTACTACCATCCCCACTCATAGGGGGATGGATGCCTACCACTACCACCACCCCTACTCATGGGGGCCTGGATGCCTGTCACTACTACCATCCCCAATCATAGGGGGATGGATGCCTACCACTAACACCACCCCTACTCATGGGGGCCTGGATGCCTGTCACTACTACCATCCCCACTCATAGGGGATGGATGCCTACCACTAACACCACCCCTACTCATGGGGGCCTGGATGCCTACCACTACCACCACCCCTACTCATGTGGACCTGGATGCCTGTCACTACTACCATCCCCACTCATAGGGGGATGGATGCCTACCACTACCACCACCCTACTCATGGGGGCCTGGATGCCTACCACTACCACCACCCCTACTCATGTGGGCCTGGATGCCTGTCACTACTACCATCCCCACTCATAGGGGAATGGATGCCTACCACTACCACCACCCTACTCATGGGGGCCTGGATGCCTACCACTACCACCACCCCTACTCATGGGGGCCTGGATGCCTACCACCACCACCACCCTACTCATGGGGGCCTGGATGCCTACCACTACCACCACCCCTACTCAGGGGGCCTGGATGCCTACCACTACCACCACCCCTACTCATGTGGGCCTGGATGCCTGTCACTACTACCATCCCCACTCATAGGGGATGGATGCCTACCACTACCACCACCCTACTCATGGGGGCCTGGATGCCTACCACTACCACCACCCCTACTCATGGGGGCCTGGATGCCTACCACTACCACCACCCTACTCATGGGGGCCTGGATGCCAACCACTACCACCACCCCTACTCAGGGGGGCCTGGATGCCTACCACTACCACCACCCCAACTCATGTGGGCCTGGATGCCTGTCACTACTACCATCCCCACTCATAGGGGAATGGATGCCTACCACTACCACCACCCTACTCATGGGGGCCTGGATGCCTACCACTACCACCACCCCTACTCATGTGGGCCTGGATGCCTGTCACTACTACCATCCCCACTCATAGGGGGATGGATGCCTACCACTACCACCACCCTACTCATGGGGGCCTGGATGCCTACCACTACCACCACCCCTACTCATGTGGGCCTGGATGCCTGTCACTACTACCATCACCACTCATAGGGGATGGATGCCTACCACTACCACCACCCTACTCATGGGGGCCTGGATGCCTACCACTACCACCACCCCTACTCATGGGGGCCTGGATGCCTACCACCACCACCACCCTACTCATGGGGGCCTGGATGCCTACCACTACCACCACCCCTACTCAGGGGGCCTGGATGCCTACCACTACCACCACCCCTACTCATGTGGGCCTGGATGCCTGTCACTACTACCATCCCCACTCATAGGGGGATGGATGCCTACCACTACCACCACCCGTACTCATAGGGGCCTGGATGCCTACCACTACCACCACCCCTACTCATGGGGGCCTGGATGCCTACCACTACCATCACCCTACTCATGGGGGCCTGGATGCCTACCACTACCACCACCCCTACTCAGGGGGGCCTGGATGCCTACCACTACCACCACCCCAACTCATGTGGGCCTGGATGCCTGGCACTACTACCATCCCCACTCATAGGGGGATGGATGCCTACCACTACCACCACCCTACTCATGGGGGCCTGGATACCTACCACTACCACCACCCCTAGTCATGTGGGCCTGGATGCCTGTCACTACTACCATCCCCACTCATAGGGGGATGGATGCCTACCACTACCACCACCCTACTCATGGGGGCCTGGATGCCTACCACTACCACCACCCCTACTCATGGGGGCCTGGATGCCTACCACCACCACCACCCTACTCATGGGGGCCTGGATGCCTACCACTACCACCACCCCTACTCAGGGGGGCCTGGATGCATACCACTACCACCACCCCTACTCATGTGGGCCTGGAGGCCTACCACTACTACCATCCCCACTCATAGGGGGATGGATGCCTACCACTACCACCACCCCTACTCATGGGGGCCTGGATGCCTACCACTACCACCACCCCTACTCATGTGGGCCTGGATGCCTACCACTACTACCATCCCCACTCATAGGGGGATGGATGCCTACCACTACCACCACCCTACTCATGGGGGCCTGGATGCCTACCACTACCACCACCCCTACTCAGGGGGGCCTGGATGCCTACCACTACCACCACCCCTACTCATGTGGGCCTGGATGCCTGTCACTACTACCATCCTCACTCTTAGGGGGGTGGATGCCTACCACTACCACCACCCTACTCATGGGGGCCTGGATGCCTACCACTACCACCACCCCTACTCATGGGGGCCTGGATGCCTACCACTACCACCACCCTACTCATGGGGGCCTGGATGCCTACCACTACCACCACCCCTACTCATGTGGGCCTGGATGCCTGTCACTACTACCATCCCCACTCATAGGGGATGGATGCCTACCACTACCACCACCCCTACTCATGGGGGCCTGGATGCCTACCACTACCACCACCACCCTACTCATGGGGGCCTGGATGCCTACCACTACCACCACCCCTACTCAGGGGGCCTGGATGCCTACCACTACCACCACCCCTACTCATGTGGGCCTGGATGCCTGTCACTACTACCATCCCCACTCATAGGGGGATGGATGCCTACCACTACCACCACCCTACTCATGGGGGCCTGGATGCCTACCACTACCATCACCCCTACTCATGGGGGCCTGGATGCCTACCACTACCACCACCCTACTCATGGGGGCCTGGATGCCTACCACTACCACCACCCCTACTCATGTCGGCCTGGATGCCTGTCACTACTACCATCCCCACTCATAGGGGGATGGATGCCTACCACTACCACCACCCTACTCATGGGGGCCTGGATGCCTGTCATTACTACCATCACCACTCATAGGGGGATGGCTGCCTACCACTACCACCACCCTACTCATGGGGGCCTAGATGCCTACCACTACCACCACCCCTACTCATGGGGGCCTGGATGCCTACCACCACCACCACCCTACTCATGGGGGCCTGGATGCCTACCACTACCACCACCCCTACTCAGGGGGGCCAGGAGGCCTACCACTACCACCACCCCTACTCATGTGGGCCTGGATGCCTGTCACTACTACCATCCCCACTCATAGGGGGATGGATGCCTACCACTACCACCACCCCTACTCATGGGGGCCTGGATGCCTACCACCACCAGCATCCTACTCATGGGGGCCTGGATGCCTACCACTACCACCGCCCCTACTCAGGGGGGCCTGGATGCCTACCACTACCACCACCCCTACTCATGTGGGCCTGGATGCCTGTCACTACTACCATCCCCACTCATAGGGGGATGGATGCCTACCACTACCACCACCCTACTCATGGGGGCCTGGATGCCTACCACTACCACCACCCCTACTCATGGGGGCCTGGATGCCTACCACTACCACCACCCTACTCATGGGGGCCTGGATGCCTACCACTACCACCACCCCTACTCAGGGGGGCCTGGATGTCTACCACTACCACCACCCCTACTCATGTGGGCCTGGATGCCTGTCACTACTACCATCCCCACTCATAGGGGGATAGATGCCTACCACTACCACCACCCCTACTAATGGGGGCCTGGATGGCTGTCACTACTACCATCCCCACTCATAGGGGGATGGATGTCTACCACTACCACCACCCCTACTCATGGGGGCCTGGATGCCTGTCACTACTACCATCCCCACTCATAGGGGATGGATGCCTACCACTACCACCACCCCTACTCATGGGGGCCTGGATGCCTGTCACTACTACCATCCCCACTCATAGGGGGATGGATGCCTACCACTAACACCACCCCTACTCATGGGGGCCTGGATGCCTACCACTACCACCACCCCTACTCATGGGGGCCTGGATGCCTACCACTACTACCATCCCCACTCATAGGACGGGTAATGCATGACACAACCAGCATACTCCAACATGAGGAATGTCAGAAAAAGACATCCCCCCAACATCATGACAAGAGTGTGGAGTCTGTGTCAAATGCCTACAACACTGAACATGACATTGAACATACAATGTGACCCCCTATCACATGTGTCACACATAAATGTGTGTGGCCTCCATAATGCAAGCAGACCATGACCACTATGGGAATGGGGCACTAAACCCCCATCATCACAGTGACCAAAATGTAAGTGTGGGGTCCATAGCTGAAGCACATTTTGAACATTGTGGCAATGGGGTCTAAACCCCCATCATCACAGTGACCAAAAAGTAAGTGTGGGGCCCATAACTGAAGCACATTTTGAACATTGTGGCAATGGGGTCTAAACCCCCATCATCACAGTGACCAAAAAGTAAGTGTGGGGTCCATAGCTGAAGCCCAATTGAACATTGTGGCAATGGTGTTTAAACCACCATCATCACAGTGACCAAAAGGTAAGTGTGGGGTCCATAACTGAAGCACTATTTTGAACATTCTGGCAATGGGGTCTAAACCCCATCATCACAGTGACCAAAAGGTAAGTGTGGGGTCCATAACTGAAGCACATTTTGAACATTGTGGCAATGGGGTCTAAACCCCCATCATCACAGTGACCAAAAGGTAAGTGTGGGGTCCATAGCTGAAGCCCAATTGAACATTGTAGCAATGGGGTCTAAACCCCCATCATCACAGTGACCAAAAGGTAAGTGTGGGGTCCATAACTGAAGCACATTTTGAACATTGTGGCAATGGGGTCTAAACCCCCATCATCACAGTGACCAAAAGGTAAGTGTGGGGTCCATAACTGAAGCACATTTTGAACATTCTGGCAATGGGGTCTAAACCCCCATCATCACAGTGACCAAAAGGTAAGTGTGGGGTCCATAACTGAAGCACATTTTGAACATTGTGGCAATGGGGTCTAAACCCCCATCATCACAGTGACCAAAAGGTAAGTGTGGAGTCCATAGCTGAAGCCCAATTGAACATTGTAGCAATGGGGTCTAAACCCCATCATCACAGTGACCAAAAGGTAAGTGTGGGGTCCATAACTGAAGCACATTTTGAACATTGTGGCAATGGGGTCTAAACCCCCATCATCACAGTGACCAAAAGGTAAGTGTGGGGTCCATAGCTGAAGCCCAATTGAACATTGTGGCAATGGGGTCTAAACCCCCATCATCACAGTGACCAAAAGGTAAGTGCGGGGTCCATAACTGAAGCACATTTTGAACATTGTGGCAATGGGGTCTAAACCCCCATCATCACAGTGACCAAAAGGTAAGTGTGGGGTCCATAACTGAAGCACATTTTGAACATTGTGGCAATGGGGTCTAAACCCCCATCATCACAGTGACCAAAAGGTAAGTGTGGGGTCCATAGCTGAAGCCCAATTGAACATTGTGGCAATGGGGTCTAAACCCCATCATCACAGTGACCAAAAGGTAAGTGTGGGGTCCATAACTGAAGCACATTTTGAACATTGTGGCAATGGGGTCTAAACCCCCATCATCACAGTGACCAAAATGTAAGTGTGGAGTCCATAGCTGAAGCACATTTTGAACATTGTGGCAATGGGGTCTAAACCCCCATCATCACAGTGACCAAAAGGTAAGTGTGGGGTCCATAGATGAAGCCCAATTGAACATTGTAGCAATGGGGTCTAAACCCCCATCATCACAGTGACCAAAAGGTAAGTCTGGGGTCCATAACTGAAGCACATTTTGAACATTGTGGCAATGGGGTCTAAACCCCATCATCACAGTGACCAAAAGGTAAGTGTGGGGTCCATAGCTGAAGCACATTTTGAACATTGTGGCAATGGGGTCTAAACCCCCATCATCACAGTGACCAAAAAGGTAAGTGTGGGGTCCATAGCTGAAGCCCAATTGAACATTGTGGCAATGGGGTCTAAACCCCCATCATCACAGTGACCAAAAGGTAAGTGTGGGGTCCATAACTGAAGCACATTTTGAACATTGTGGCAATGGGGTCTAAACCCCCATCATCACAGTGACCAAAGGTAAGTGTGGGGTCCATAGATGAAGCCCAATTGAACATTGTAGCAATGGGGTCTAAACCCCCATCATCACAGTGACCAAAAGGTAAGTCTGGGGTCCATAACTGAAGCACATTTTGAACATTGTGGCAATGGGGTCTAAACCCCATCATCACAGTGACCAAAAGGTAAGTGTGGGGTCCATAGCTGAAGCACATTTTGAACATTGTGGCAATGGGGTCTAAACCCCCATCATCACAGTGACCAAAAGGTAAGTGTGGGGTCCATAGCTGAAGCCCAATTGAACATTGTGGCAATGGGGTCTAAACCCCCATCATCACAGTGACCAAAAGGTAAGTGTGGGGTCCATAACTGAAGCACATTTTGAACATTGTGGCAATGGGGTCTAAACCCCCATCATCACAGTGACCAAAAGGTAAGTGTGGGGTCCATAACTGAAGCACATTTTGAACATTGTGGCAATGGGGCCTAAACCCCCATCATCACAGTGACCAAAAGGTAAGTATGGGGTCCATAGCTGAAGCCCAATTGAACATTGTGGCAATGGGATCTAAACCCCCATCATCACAGTGACCAAAAGGTAAGTGTGGGGTCCATAACTGAAGCACATTTTGAACATTGTGGCAATGGGGTCTAAACCCCCATCATCACAGTGACCAAAATGTAAGTGTGGGGTCCCATAGCTGAAGCACATTTTGAACATTGTGGCAATGGGGTCTAAACCCCCATCATCACAGTGACCAAAAGGTAAGTGTTGTCATGGAAAAAGCTGCAACTGCCAAAGAGCATGGATGATTCCTGGTCACACAACAACAAACACATCAGTGGCAAAGTAGTGGTTGTGTCCCATAGCAACATAGATTGGGTGAGGCAAACAGTGCAGTGCAAATAAAACATACCTTTGGCCATGTATAGAAAACATCACCCATGGGGGCTGACATTGTCAACATTTATCAATTACACAATGACAGAAGTGACCATCATAATGCAGACCCACATATCTGCACCAATGGACACACAAATGTAGATATCCTGTGGAGACTGTAGATGTGAGGTGAACAAATATCATACCATGGCAGCAATTGGACATACAAACCATGATTATTGTGCTGACTGATGACCTAGGAGTCCCAGCGACAGCAGGGAAATCCACCAAACAACATACAGCCAATGGCACACTAAAGATATGCCAATGCAGTGGTGCAGATGCACAAACACAAACAGGCAGCCTCACACTGCATAATCAAACACAACAGGTGATGGGGGGTGTGCCAGTGTCCCCAGGCAACCACACAACACATGAGGAGGCCTGAATCCCAATTACACAGATGTGTATACAGTGCCACACAAAAGTAACTCATGGATCGGATTCCCTATGTGGGCAATCAGGCATTGTTAGATGAGAGGGAGCCCAAATTACACATGTCACACAAGCTTGTAGGAACAGCAACTAACACAGCAAGAGACAGACCCACCACAGCACTACCCCCAGGGACCCCACATTGTGGTGACACTAGCCTGCATGATAATCCCACTGCGATGACAAAGGTAGATGTCATTCACACTGTGAACCACAGCCATGTGTCCTGAGCAACTAACTACCATCACACCTACACAAGCACAAATCAATCAGCATGGCCTGTCAGCCAAGGCCAATATGGAGGTAGGGGTCTATCCGTGCAACAACTCACATTTGCACACACTCAAAACCACACACCTTGATCTCCATCAATGTGCAGCAGTGAAGCTCACATGGACTGGTGACATTGCACATGCACCCATGACAATACCAAGGGTGGTGGTGG